>VYZT01029242.1:25736-43362 GCA_013400735.1 Pomatostomus ruficeps | reverse complement strand
CTCTCCCTTTTTTTCCTGCCCTCTCTGACACTTAACGCCCTTTCCCCTCTCTTTCCCACTTTTGACTTTCCCTTAATTTTTTCCTGACTTCTCCCTGCTCCCCCCCTTTCCCTACCTTCTTTCCCCCTTTTCCCTCTTTTCCATTCTTTCTTTCCCCCCTCCACTCTCCTTATCTATTTCCTTCATATCTTCTTCCTTCCCTTTTCCCTGTATTTTCCTCGCTTCCTTCTTTTTTCTTTTCCCCTCTTTACTTTCTACTTTCCTCTCTCTTTCGTGTGCTTCTCCTTTCCCTTTTTTCCTCCTCTTTTCCCCCGTTTCCTTCCTTCCTTCCTTCCTTCCTTCCTTCCTTTCTTCCTTCATTTACTGTNTTCCTTCCTTCCTTCCTTCCTTCCTTCCTTCCTTCCCTTTTCCTCCTCTTTTCCTCCTTTTTCTTTTATTCCTATCTCGTGTTGCCCTTTCTTCCCATCCACCCTGATCTCCCTCATCTTCCCCCTGGAGCGAGAGCACTGGGATACACAGGGAACAAGACAGGAGAAGGAGAAATCCCTATAATCAGGGGATGCACAAAGGGTGGGAGTATCAAAAATAAAATGAGGTAGTGTCCCAGCTGACTGGGAGGGCAACCTCTGCTGTGTGCTGGGACCTGGAGCAAGATGGGAATTCCTGCAGGTCACCCAGGCCAGAGGCACCATGGCAAGGTCTTGGCCAGGGGAGACAGGACTTCCCCAGGGAGCCTGGAACTAGGAATTGTTTGAACTGGAAACAACAAAAATATCCTCAGTTGTCTCCCTGCCTTCCAACTTCCAGACAGCTGTGCACGGGGGCCAGCTTGGAGGGCCTGGGATGTCCCTGGTCCCCATCCCTGTCACCAGTCCTACCCACGACACACTCTCTCTCGTGTCTGTATCCCTCACTAGCGCAACACGTTGAGCAGAGCGCTGCACCGCGCTGGCACAAAGGCCTCTCTGAGCTGTTTGGAACGAAGCTGTGACAGCCGTGGAGGATGGGCGCCTCGGGCTTGTGCTGCTGCCAGGCCTGTTGCCCTCCCGGGCTCTCCCCGTGCCACTGCCCCCACCTGACCCCAGTGACCAGCGGCTGTCCCGTACATCCGGCCCGAGGCGGGGCGAGGGTGGCAGCGCTTGGTCAGGGCTGGAAGGCATTCGTCATCCCTTGGCTCGCTTCCTCCTCCGCCTGCCGGCTACTCCCTGTCTCCCTCCCTATTGTTTCCCGGTACTTTTAGTCCCAGAAAAAGCTCATTCAGATTTTCACAAGACAGAACAAAGAAAGGTTCTGAAGTGCCGAGAGGCACTAGGCAACATCCCGACTTGCCTCCCTTCCTCCCTCCACCCCCAAAACCTCAGCATCTCCCCAGTTTTTTTTTTCTTTCCTATGAACACCCTCTTCCCATAACCCTGGCTCACACAACAGTTCAAGTAAGCATAACCAGCTGTTCCCTACAAAGCACGGCTTTAAAATAGTTCCATGCTCCTCCCCAGAAAGCAGGAGGGAAAGTTTCGGGAGTTTCAAAGCCTGATACGTACCTTGCTGTTGTCAGTGCTGTGCGGGGAGCGAGGGGGGCAGAGCTGGCGCCTTCCTGCTGCCGTTACCACGCAACCTCTGCTGTCGTACACATGGTGCCTGCTAGAGGGAGGGAAGCACTTTTGGGCTCTGACGGCTTTTTTCCTCTCGTGGCAGCTCTTCAGGGCCTTGCGGAGCAGGCACTGTGCACACAATTGTGTCTGGCTTGTTACGAAGCAAATGTCGCAAAAAACCCTGATGATGACAGAGGCAGCTTTTAACTTCTCGCACCGGATCGTGTAGCCACTCGCCGTGGTTTAGCCCAGAGGGAGGGAGTAGTTGCCACTGAAGGATCCTTCCTAATACTAGGCCACCACAGTGTTAAAGTGTGGGTAGAGATGGTGGCGTTGCATAGTTTCTCCACTCTCCAGGCAAGCCCTGTCCTGCCGGGCCTAGGAGTGAGGCTGAGCACGCTACTGCCTATCTGTCACCTCACCTGGGGGTTATGCATCCCACCTTCCGGCAGGGGCTAGAGCGCAGGGAGCCTCCTGCTTCTGCACAGGCTGAATGCTCGCACTGCCTGGAAGTGTCCCTTTGGAACAGCCCTAGTCATGTCTCCCTAAAACTGCCCCTCAGCAGCAAGTATGGACCCCACTCCTACACCTCCTCCTCCTCCCAAATTCCCATTGGCTCTTCTCCTCAAGGAAAACCCTGCCATCACTCAAGCTGCATCGCACAATAACTGTGGATTGAAGTAACCTGCTTTCTTCCCCCATTCTCAACAGTGTGAAGATGAATTAATGTTTCAACAGCCTGAAAATTATCCAGAAGCAGAAGACCAGATCTGCTTTTCTCTCCTGCGGCTGCAGATGCTGACAGAGATGATGGTGGTGCAGCCTGGGAAACAGAGCCTTTGTTGAGCCACAGGAGAAACACTAGAGGTTTTCCCCTGCTGCTTTTATCCTTCTCCTGAAGGAGATGGCAACCAATCACCAGGAGAGCTCAATGGGCTAAACCCCACCTTCCTTAGTGCCCAGAAGAGAGTTGAAAGCCAGAGAGCACACCTTATCCCCATTCCCTCTCAGGAAAACTGAGTCGTCCACACAAAGAGTTTGCTAGAACAGTTCTTGTGCTTCTGGGTCTGACCTGAAACCTGCTGAACCACAGGCAAGAGCTTGAGCATGGCCTGAGCTCCTGGCTTCGGTCCTTGCTGGGATGCTCCCTGGCACACAAATGCATGGGATGCTGTGGCTGGTGAAGCATGTCGTTGCCCTTCTTGCTTGGCATGATGCTTTCAGGAAGACCACTAGTGTTAGGAAGAAAGTTAGTGCTGGCAAGAGATCCCCCAGTCAGCCAGGCAATTTGAAATCAGATGCTTGTCATTCAGCCCAACAGCAAAGTGTCATTTCCTATCCAGCCGCTGCTGGCATCTCTCTACTGTTGGTTCCTGCTTTGCTGCACATATCAGGAGTCTCTAAAGGACAAAGTCTAGTGCTTGTCAGAGGTTTCAGAGAGGTTTATGTCACGTGGACCTTCTGTAGACCTCCTGCCCTGGGCAAAGCACCCAATACACTCTGGTCTGTGCTGGTGAAATATTAGATTTACAGGCCAAATAGCCATGCCGAAAGGTTATGTGCTTCTATCTCCCTGCCATCCCTTTGGCTGCCCTCACTGTGGGGACAACAAAAGGCATCTTGGGACAAATCTATTGCCTTTTCCCCAGCAAGCAGGACCAGGCCATCCTGCTCATCAAGATATACAAAAGCCCAGAGGAAATGATGCAAAATGGGGCTGAGAAAGCTGACAGCAAACACCAGTGAGAAATACCTGTGTATGTCTTGCCACAGAAACAGTGGAAGACTCCTGACATGGAAGGTATGTCCATTAGATTATTTGTACAGACTCAGGCTGATTCCTTGAAGATTTCTTGACGAGTCTGGCAGGACATCTGCCCTGTGTTCCCTTCTTTTTCACAGTTTCCAGTTATCTTTTCTGATTTAATTCAAATTTATCTCCTCTTTTTTTAGATCCTCTCCCTCTTTTGGTCTTTGTAGCAGGGAGGGAGAGCACCGTGATGCCAATCTTGCCCCTGCTGCCTTTGGGCACAGCTGACGTGAACACATAAAGTGTAGAGCATATGTCCTGGGATCTGAGGGAGTTGAGATGTGTCTCTGCATTTAAGATGACTTTATTTTAAAACTAAAATTACTCACATAACCATAGAGCAAACTTACAAAAGAATACTTAAATTAAAGCCATTAGCGAAGCTGAAAACTTTGCCTTTTCCCCTTCTAACAGTTTCCTTTTCTGTCCTCTCTGCTCTCATGATGCCTCTGTGCAAATACTTAATGGTAATTAAAGACAATAAACTTCTTAGAGTAGTGTCAGATCTTTTTCTAACTTGACTATGCGATCCCTACCAGAAAATTAATTCCATAAATTCTGCTGTGGAGATCAAAACAGTGAGTTGTAAGCATGTGCTCAGCTCCATTTGTTGCACTGAGAGATTTGTTTATATCCTACTTGATCCATTGCTGGAAGCCATTTGTTCCTTGAGCTTGTGTGCGAACTTGAAGTAAGGCTTTGTAGGGTGAGGAAATGCAGAACTGGGGTCATTCCTGAGGAGTCAGTGGGCTGATTAAGCACTGGGGAGCAAAATATCTGTGGAGCTAGAGTGGAGAACCTGACACTGTGGCTTAACCAATGCCTCAGGAACAATAAAAAATAAAAGGAGGTCAATAAACAGATGCCTGTAACAAGCTGGTAGTGAGGTGGCTGAGCAAGGTTTGGGTTTTTCAGCAAATGCAGGCAATTGCTCACCCGGACTTAAATGCGTACACGCACGCATGTGGATGTTCCATACTGTGGCAGCTCATTATAGATTCCCACAAGAAAACCATTAGGGAGGAAATTCTTGCTGTTCTGATGTGGTCTCCTTGTTCTTGTAAAAGAAAAGCTGTTCTCTCCATTTTGGACTGGTTTTGTTTTTGGGGGGAGTGGAGAGCATTATAATGTAGTAGTGCTGTGAGTGTATGTGTAATATTTTATCCCTGTGGATAGGGACTTTCACCGTGGGTCCAGCGGAAATGGAGCCCCAAGAGCTTTTCAGATACGTTCATCAACCACCACACCTGCAGAAAAAGTACTGTCAGAGGAATTTTGGTCACACCCCTGATTTTCTTCATCTTCTGCCTCAGCCTGCGGCAGTCTTTGCCTGCCCGTCTGCAGAGGGCGATGCAGCATCAGTTTGACCAGACTTACGGTCCTCTGCTTTTCCCTCATCTCGAAGCTGCCCGGGGCAGCCGAGACGTTGCAGGGGTTGAGAATTGAGATGGGGCCACAGCTAGAGGGGAAAACGAGAGGACCAGACCAGAGACATAAATGTATTTCACAACATAGTCTCTGCATGCCAGCTGTGTAGCAGCTGATGAAATAGGAGACTGCAACGGATTTCACTTTTCTGTTAAATCCTGCTGCATAGGAAGACTTGAATAATTTGCTGAAGCTTTGAAGACCACTGTAGGGACAGCTGGTTATTTCATGAGTTTGTACAGGACTCAGAAGTGTGAGTTTAAATCAGCTTTAAAAAGCAAGAATGAAATCTTGAAGCTAAAAGAACCCAAACCACTCATCTGGTGACTTCAGTTTGCATGTTACCATTGCCTTTTTGCAGAAAGGAATAGTAGATGTCCCCTGCCAGTAGAGATATTTTTCTCTAGTTTCCATGAGACTATTCTTGAGAATTCATGGGTATTTGTGCCAAAATATCACTTTATATCCTAGAGTTGCAAAGGTTGAAAAAGACCTCGAAATCGTCGTGTCCATCCATTACCCCAGCACCACCATGTTCATCACTAAAACATAGCCCAGAGTGCCACATCCACATGCCTTTTGAACACTTCCAGGGATGGTGATTCCAGCACTTACCCGGGCAGCCTGTTCCAGTGCCTCACCATCCTTTCAGAGAATTTTTTCCCAATATCCAATCTAAACCTCCCATGACTTAACTTGAGGCCATTTCCTCTGATCCTGTAACTTGTTACCTGTGAGAAGAGACCCCCTCACTTCATTAAAACTCCTTTCAGGTAGTTGTAGACAGTGATAGGGTCTTTCCTGAGCTTCCTTTTCTGCAGGCTAAACAATTCCAGCTCCCTCAGCCACTCCCCATAAGACTTGTGCCCTAAAAAAGCCACTGCATCCTCTCTTCAAACCAGTTTGTCCTTGGACTATGGGAATTAATTCGCTGCAAAGGTTTGGCAGTGGGATATTTTGCAATCTCCTCAGGTGTAGGCTGGGGCCTGTAAGCAGCTTGAAAGCTGAATTTAAGTCTTTGTCATTGAAATTTGCCAGAAAGGTAATTTCCTCATGCATGTAAATGAGGAAAGTGCTCAGAATTGTTTTCCCCCATTGATTCCCAGTTCAGTTTGTGACTGGGATGGAAATGCCAACTGAGTGTAATCCTGTGGTGTTGGTTTTTTTTCCATTATACACCTTCTATTTTTAAAAACTGATTATCTTTTTTTTTTAAGCTTTTGGTTATTCCTTTTGGCTCGTTGCAGTGGAATAGGAGCAGAATGTGAAGCATTTGCCTGAACTTTGCACCTGGATAAATTCAGGGAGCAAAGTCTTGACCTTTTTTTTAACTAAATGGCACCTACATCAATGACTGCTTGAGGTGTTTTGATTCCTTCTTAAATTTACTGAAGGCAAATGAGTGTTTTGGCTCTACCAGAGGCCTGCAGGAGAAGGGATCGCTAAAGGCTTTCCTACACTTGGGTGGGATGAGAAAGGGAGGGCTGGGGCCAGACCTGTGTGGGAAGAACTGGATGCAGTGGGTGCTGCTCACTGTTGTGGCCTTGTCCAATGTTCAATAAGGAAACAAAAGACCCTCTGCAGTGCCAGGAGTACACAGACAGTGTTCTGCCTGCCTTAAGCACGGGATGGGCAAATGTATCTGTGTAGCCATAACAGGAGCGGCTGAGGTCACTCGGTCTGCTCAGCCTGGAGAAGAGGAGGCTGGGGGGAGACCTCATTGCAGTTACAATTTCCTCATGAGGGAAGGAGCAGGGGCAGGCACTGATCTCTTCTATCTAGTAACCAGTGACAGGAGCTGAGTGTAGGGCCTGAAGCTGTGTCAGAACACGTTTAGGTTGGATATTAGAAAAAGGTTCTTCACCCATAGAGTGGCTGGGCACTGGAACCGGCCCCCTAGAGAACTGGTCACAGCATCAAGGCTGACAGAGTTAAAGAAGTGTTTGGACAACGCTCTCGGGCACATGGTGTGACCCTCGGGGTGTCCTGTACAGGGCGAGAGTTGGACTCGATGATCCTTGTGGGTGCTTTCCAACTCGGCATATTCTGTGTGATTCTGCGATCTTTAAAGGTGTTAAGGAAGCAAGTAAGAATATAAGGAATTTCAAAAGGCAAAGAAAGGCGGCTGTAGAGAGTAGGAAAACTAACTGGAGAATGCGGGCATCGATCCCGCTACCTCTCGCATGCTAAGCGAGCGCTCTACCATTTGAGCTAATTCCCCGTGCTGGAAAACGTTTCCCTCAGGGCGCACATATGCAGTTCTCGCGAGACGCCTGCGCCGCCGGCCGTTACACGTCCCGGTCGGGGCTCCCAGTGCGCCTGCGCGGGAGCGCGACGGCCGGGGCTCGGCGGCGGGCCGGGCTGGGCGCGCGCCGGGAGAGGAGGATGCGCCCCGCGGTGAGACCGGGAGCGGGAGCGGGAACGGGGCGGGAGTGGAAACGGGAACGGGAACGGGATGGGAATGGGAATAGGAACGGGGATGGTGGGGGGCTGCAGAGGGCTGTGTGTTAGGGGGTGGGATGCGCAGGGCTCTGTGTGTGTGTGTGGGGCGGCGGTGTGTGTGGAGGTCAGAGCAGCGAGCTGAGCACCCGGCGGAGCCTCTGCCATCGGCCTGGGCTGGTCCTTTGAGTCGCGGCGGGACTGCTTCGAGGTCAAAACAGAGCGAAACAACCGAACAAACAAACAAAAAAACCCTCACAAAATATCGAGCCCCCCCCCCCCAGCTGATGAAGGGCGCAGGAGCTGCCTGGATGACCCCGGTTACTGTCCGGGGAGGCTTCGCCTGCCGGGCAGCACCTCACGGCCCTCGGGGCATGGAGCCCGCACCACCGCCTGCGCCCCGCGGGGTGACACTCGGCCTGGCTGGGCAGCCCGAGGAGCCCCCAGATACCTGCTGTCATCCATGCTGGGACATCCGGGCTGGGTCCCTGCGCGTGGCTGGGGCAGCTGGGATGCCCAAGTGCCTGGATGAGCAAACCTGCTGCGGGCAGTTGGTTCTCCCCGCCTTGCCTTGCAATGTCTCCTTTGAAAACAACACCCACAGAAGGGAAATCTGGCACCGTGGTGAATCGTGAGGTCTTTTCCCTCAAGAAATGGTTCCGTTTGCTCTTGTGCTCCAGCTGGAGTAGAATTAAAGGCAACAGTTTCCCTGCTGGACAAGGAAGGAGATGCTGGCTCTGGAGCAGGGAACTTCAGGTGCCTGTCGAAATGGCAGATGAGGGCATGTGCTGGAGTCTTCTGGGGAGCTGCATTGGCTAGATGGGATTTTGGTGTCATTTTGGTTGCGGGAAAAAGGGATGCCCTCAATCAAGGGGTGCATAGTAAAGCAGGTGAGAGCATTGGGTCATTTCTCTGCAAGTGCTCTGCTGAGGAAGACGAAGCTATTGATGGGCCTGCCACATTTAATTAAAGCTGTGTTCAACAGCAGCGACATCCAGGACTTAGTTAAAAACCTGTCATTCTGGTAAATGGCTTGCCTTGTGCTCAGTCAGTTTTCTTCGTCTCTGATATTCTTGAGTAAGACAAGACAAAACCCAAAAAGCATTGATGGCCAGTGCAAAACACTTCCTGAACCAAAGCAATTACAAAATAACCTTGTTGTGGAACCTCAGTGGTGGCTGCTTAACACCTAGCTGTGTGGAGAGCAGCAGAGTCCTGGGCTGAGCTGTCCGGGCTGCAGGCAGTGATCTCAGTCACTGCAATTCACTGAGCCAGCAGGGAATTTGGTGAGAGTGATGGGACTTGCTGTGGCTTTTGCTCCATTGAGTTCCTGGGTGCTTTACACTTTGCTTTCCTGCAGTACTTCTCTACTTCTACCTTGGCTATGTTCAAGCCATCATTCTGTGGGATTCAAAACTATTCTCTGCTCAATTTTACACCCTTCCTAAGGGATTTGCCTTAGTTCTGCCTCTGATATACAAGTTACTTTTTTCGGATGCGTTTGCTGAGCTATCCTCCTCCAGACTATGAATTTCTGATTAAATACTCCTATATATCAACAGCTTTGCAAATGACATAGGTGCAAAACATTATTTTTTTATTTTACTTGACAGGTTTTGGGCTCTGTGAGTAGGGTCTGCTTCTTGCAGAGTTTGCTTAATAGCTTCTCTGAATGATATTTTATTGAAATACTTGGAATTTTAAATTTACTCCTCTTTAGTTCTTTTTGACATGTTGCATCTTACTTTAAGGGGCCTGTGAAGCATGACCTCAGAGCTCTTCGGAAACTCTCTTGTCTTTCATTTATCGTTTTCATGGTTGTGAGTTTCCTTCTGTTTTGGGTTTTTTTTTTTTTCCATCAGAGAGAAGATTGGCCAACAAACATGTTCTGAAAGACATGTTTATCTTTAAAAAAAATCCCCAACAGCGACCAAACAACCAGGCAGCCGCACCCATCCAGCAGTATGATTTCTTATCTTGGAGCTTGACTCATAATTCTGATGGCTCCTTACCCTTACCGGGTTTTTTGTAAAGAAAGCAGTTTTCTTAGCTATGCTGTTCCCCTGGGTGCCACACTGGAGAGCACGGCACTTGTGTAATTTATTTTTTTTCATGTATTCCTATCTCTTTTACATCACCCTGAGCTGCAGAACCCCATAATCTTACCCTAGGCTTCTCTTTTTATTTTTTTTTTTCTGATATGGAGAAAACAGATGCTTGAGAGTCTCTCCTGCTGAGGAATCTCACCTTAAATGCATGCAACTGTGTTTCACCAGCTCAGCTTTGCTAACTATCAAGCTGACTCTGTGGAGCTGGAAAATATGTTTCAGGCTGTGTTTTGCATAGATGCTCTCAGATGTGAGGTTTCACCGCCTGGGTGTTACATGTGTTTTTCCTGTCACGGGTCAGTCTGCCTCTGAATTGTGTTGCTGGGAGCTCCTGGCAGAGCAAATGCAGGGGCAGGGGGAATAGAGGCCTGTCTTCAGCCTTGCTTCTTCCACCCCAGCCACAGCCCTCCCTCATTTGTGCCTTGTTTGGTTTAATAACAGGGTTGTACAGCAGCTTTTCCCACAGCAAAACCTCTTTTCTCCTTTTCTTTAGAATTAAAATCGTACAAAGAATGTGTGTTAAGGTGAACTTTGAAACTCAAAACTTGTTGGTTCTTCACAGTCATGCTGGAGTAATTCCTGTGCTTTCCTCTTCTTCGTTTTAATTGCATGGGAGAGTAGTTCAGCTCCCACAGCTCAAGCTGTTGGAAGGACATGTCTGTGCTCTGCAAATAAACTTTGTCCTTGCTTTCCCCTCTCTGTCTTCCACTTGCTCTGGCAGAGCTGTGCTCCTGAACAATATTGGGCAAGCCCTGTTCGGGTTTTGGTGGATCTCTGTTTTCTCCTTGTGCTCCCTCCACGCTGAGATAGATTAGAGAAGTCCCCTTGCAGGTGGCTGGGAGTATACCACCTAAAGAAGCCTACGGCTGCTTCGCGTAAAGAACAGCCCCCAGAGAGGCTGAAGTTGCAGAGCTGTCAGTGCAGCTTTGTGGTCGGGTTGCTTGCTGCATCCCCTTTGGCTTTTGGCAGCCTGGGGCCCCCCAGTTGTCCATTTTACTGGGTAGTGCAGGGGTTCTTTAAGAGCCTGGCTCATGCCACGCTGCAGATCGCTCAGCATGGCACTGCAAGAGCTCTGTGTGGTGGAAGGCAGATTTCTAGAATGTGCAAGATACTCTCGTGTGCTGAGGGTAGCAATCTCGGCTGGTTTGCTACTAGACACCTCCCCGTTTGAAGTAGCAGTGGGTATTTCTGCAGCAATTTCTGAAGTATTCAGACTAGAGTGCTTACTCTGATTTTCGAGGCGGGTGGGTTTGCTTTGACACCCTCAGCGTGAGGTATTTGTAAAGGGACCGGTGTAGATTGTCCCCTCTAAGCGTTCGCTCGAGTGCCAGCCACGCTTGCCGGCTCCGCATCCCGCGGGGTTGCTCCTGCGCGTGCCATCCCCCTCTGCACTGCAGAAGAGCTAAATCGGGGTTGGGAGAAAGCTGGCAAGAAGCCTGGATGTTCCTAGAAGGATATTGATTGCCCTGGACAGTTCGGGGTTGTTCCTTTTGTTTCCCTGTCTCTCGTCACGGGGTCGGGCTCGTGCGGGCAGCAGCTCGCTGGAGGATGGAGAAACAGTGCCGGCTTTGCGGGCTGAGGCTGGAGTGGAGCCATCCCAGCCCGCCTCTCTCAAGTGTTAAGTCTGAAGCAGCCTGCCTGGTAATTCCATTAATGAGAGCCTAGTGCCAGAGAGATAAATGTAATTCCAGGGTAAAGCTGACACTCAGGCTCAAACAGAGAGGATTTGCTGGTTCTCCCAGGTGCACTGCTGTGAGTAATGTACTCCAGTATTATCCACAGATGATATTTAAAATCTGCATGTCACTACAAAGACTGGGCAGTGATAAAAAAATTTGGTGCTAAATCTTCAAGTGAGGAAATCCTTAACTCCAGAGTGTAGCTGTCTCTTTGCAATGCATTTTACTGGGAATAAAACTTTCCTGCTTAACTCCTGACATGCAGGATGGCACCATGCTGAGCAACCAGCTGATCCAGGAGACAGCTTGCATGAGCTATAGCCAGAATGAGCTCTCTGTGTATAATCAATGCAGAACAGAAATTATATACCCTGTGTGTGTCACACCAGAAAGCTTACAAGCACCTCAGAGCCAGCCACCACAATTGCAAGTAGCACAAGCTTCTGTACATTTTTGGCAATGTGATCCATGCTTGAATTCAGAGCTTACTGTCCTGGCCAGCTGTTTTCTCCATTTGATTTCTTTTTGAATTTTTTTTTTCTGACTTCTCACTTTTCTTAGTTTGATTTGCAGATCACATCTTCCTGTTTGCAGTTGTATAATACCATTGTGGCACCATCATCAAGTCTTGTGTTGAAAAGGAATGGTTAATTGGGATATTTTTAGCTCTCCGTGTGGCTTGGATCGTGGAAATCAAACACAGGAGCCAGCACCATTCAGCTTTCTGCAGAGGAGCTTCCCATGCTGCAGGCAGCAGCCGAGTAGTTGTGTCCAGCAGGGTGGGAGTTCATGGTGCCAGTGAGCCCCAGTGCTGTGGTACCCCAAAATTCAAGCACACAAACCCCTTGCGTCATCTTTTGGAGCTCAGTGAAGGATTTTCCTTGTGGGGAAGTATTTGTTGTACGTTCCAAGATGGGGGGGAAAAGAAGGTTCATGAAGAGGAAGCAGGTACTGGGGTTGCTCAGCCTCACACATGCCCCTGTCACTCCAGCTTTGCCCGAGTGTCCGTCAGTACACACCTGATCTCCTTAGTTAGGGCTGGGGTCCCTGCTGGCATCCTGACAGCAGAATTAAAGCCAGCTTGCTCAAAATGCTTGTTTGTTGGTGTACTGAGGAGCTTGCTGGTGCCTCCTCTGCTGTAAGAGGGGTGGGGGAGAGTGGCTCGTTGAGCAAAGTGAGGTGCACACCTTGCTGGCGACTGAGCAGCAGCTGGGACAGCCAGCCCAAGTCTGCAGCCTGCTCCTGCAGCTTTTACTTCTCTTTGCAGTGGCTGTGCAGACACGCCTGCCTTCTTCATGCACATGCTGTGGGCCAATTCACTCACTAGAAATCAGGATCAAGAGCAGATTGTCCTGAGTTTTTGGATCTCCAGCCTCCCCTTGCCTTCCGTTTTGTTGATTAATCAGTGAGGGTCAAGCGTGCGAGAGCCACATCTGCCACTCAGCATCTCGGTGGCAGGATGTTGGGGGGATATAGTATCAGTCTGAGCTTCTGCAGTTGCTTTTTTAAAAAAGTTTCTCCTGTTTGCATCATAGCTGACTACACAAGTTTTAGCTTAGTAGTGGGGTTTTCTCACCCTAAGTTAAAATTTTTGAGTGTCTCCTTCCCTTCTTTTAAAGCTCTGACATCTGATTTGAGCTTGGGTGGAGCAAGGTTGCATTGATAGTGACCTGCGTGTCTTGTCAAACGTTTCAATACAGAGTAGATGAAGGAGCAGGTAGGAAAACGATCTGCATATTTAGAAATTTAGTTTCCTGTGGCATCTTGTTCTTACAGTATCTCTCCTTCCCCCTTCAGTTCCATGAGTCAAAAGTGATCATTAGAGTGTTGATATATGATTGGGGGGGGACTTAGCAGGAAGGATGTAATGTGTTCATTCCTCTGGTGGTAACAAAGTGGGTCAGAAGTGTTACCTGTGCTGTTGCTGCTGCTTACAGTTCTAACCAGATAAAGTTACTGAAATGACATCAAAGCCTCAGTATTTGCTTTGCTCCCTGACTTGCATGAGATTCACAGGGAAACCTCTATCTGGCCTGCAAAGCATTGATTTGTTTGATGGCTCTTGTGGCCTATGTGCACGGTTGAGCCACCTTGTTGCTGCCACAGTCTAGGTGGCCTGGCAGTGGATTTTTTCTTTACCAACATATTTTTGAGTCACAGCTGCATTCCCATCAGGTTTGCTGCAGAGCTGACCACGTTGACGGTAGCTATGGTGAACAGACACCCACCACTCAGCTTCCTTGGATAAAGGGCTAGTAGGACCATCCCTTGACCTCTCAGAGATGCTCTAACTGTCTGGAGGCTGAGCAGAGCCTGACGCATTGTCCTTCTGCCTGCCTTGAGTTTATGGTGTAAATCCCACAGCAGGCTCGGCAGGGGTGACCTGATGGCAGTGCTTTGATACCTCTGTGCTGAAGACATCTGGCTGGAGTCTGCTCAGGGTCTCCCATGCTGTAAGAGAAAGATGCCATGAGGTACAGCAGGTGGCATTTGAAGTTGAATTTGGAGTGGGAAGGGGGCATATGTAACATATATCTGTGGAAACCAATAAGCTTCACAAGACCTTAACCAGTGAAGGGGCTGAACTTGTTGCCAGTTGATGTGTTTAAAATGTGATTAGTCACCTCCTAAAGTAGGGTGCTGTAATTCAGTTTCTGTGGAAAAAGTTGCACCATACATGTGTTAATACAAGGGGTGGACTCAGCTCAGCAAGTGTGTGTGTGCTTTCAGGTCTATAAATCCCTTCAGCTGTTCTGTCCCTTTACAGACTCGTGAGAACTCAGGGAATTTTCTTCCTGCAGCTTTGCCCTGGCTATGCTTTTAATGTCCAGGGGTCTGGATGGAAATCGTTGTCATCTTGCGCTCTTATGTTCCAGCACTCAGTCTGATGGCAGCCAGAGGCTCCATGGCAGTCAGAGCTCTTTCCTCCAGCAGACTGGAGGGAACAGGAGGGAGAAGAGGCAGGGGGTGTCTCTGCCCCTCTTTAGCAGTGGACTGTTGTCAGCTTCGTGTGTGTCCAAGGAAACAGTTTTGCAAGATTTTTGTCTGGATTTTAGAGGGATCTCTTCCCTTACTGCTTTTCTGCCTTGGGCATGGATTTCCACTGCCAGCTGGATCTCCACTGACCTCTTTCTGTGGCATATCCAAGTAGATCAGTCCCTGGGAGACTGCACATCCCCTACAGCAGGGTACTGGATCTAGCATGGGGACATCTGAATGGACAGAGACGTCCATCCCAGAGAGGCTGAGCAGGAGGGGTAATTGCCCCTGGGAAATGCATTCCTGGTCTTTAGTTTGTGGCTCAAACAATGTTTCTACTCCATATTCTCTGACTGCTGGAAGTGGCAGACTGAAATGAAATGACTGGGTTAGCCGGTATCCTTCTGGAGCTCAGAGAGAATGAATTTAGCTGTTCTTGTCTGATTTCAAGAAATTGCAGTAGAATGAGCAGAGAGGCTGTACACCGGAGGCTGCTTCCGCTGCAGGCATCTGCTTGCAAAACTGCGTTGCAGAGCGATTCCTGCTGGTGCTGCAGAGCTGGTGAGGAAAGCAGAACTGTGGCACGGGCCAGGAGACCTCTGCGAAGGTGCAGCCGAAGGGCTCGGCTCGCTTGATTGCTTTGGCAGCTTGTTTCTACTTAGAAACAGGTGTGGGCATTGCTTCCATCTGTTATCAGTGGTCACTGGTGTCTTGGTGAGTGCAATGAGCTGCTTTTCCCTGCAAGCTGAGGAGCCGTGCTCTGCCCGAAGTCCCTGCTGCTGGGAGGTGGCATGCAGACAGCTGGAAGGTCCCCAGCATGAATGTTGGACATGTGATGTGATGTGATGACTCTTGTGTCCTGCCTCACATCAGCTCTGTGGTTACACCAAGCTGCAGCTGACTTCTGAAGCTCTTCTCGGTAAAAATTTACCTGAATTGATCTGTTGTGGTTAGTTTATTTTTTTTTAAATTAAGATGAATTTCTGCAGAGGTGAAAGCTTGAGCTTTATTACAAAGTCCATGATTTTCTTAAAGATGCTTAGGGATATTCTGGGGGTGTGCATGTGGTCTGCATCGTAACAGTTATCAGGAAAACTGGGAATAGGTCAGTTGAAGATGTGTAGCTGATTAACTGATTTTAGTACCATGGAAACTCAGTTTGAGTAACTTGGTGCTTTTTCTGGTGGGGGGAACAAAAGAGCTGTGTTAAGTGGAGGGGCAGCTCTGGGTATTTCTGTGGAAGGTGTTTAAAGGAGGCTCGAATGTGAGTTTTTGAACTGTGCTTGTCTGTTCGTGTTGAGAGCTGGTGGAGTCGGTGGTTTCAGTGGGAGCACGCAGGAACCATCGAAGGCAAAGCTTGGCTGGGGGCCCCGAGGCAGGAACCTGTGTGACTAATGCTGTGTTACTCAGAAAAACAGGGCAGGATTAGCTTTGCCTCCTTCCCCTCTGTAAGGAGCTAGTGGTGGGGAGCTCTGTCAGACTGCTGCTGGGGTGCTTGGATGAGACCTCTGGGCAAGCTGATGGATTGGCTCCCTCCACTCTGTGCAGCTTTGTGGCGTGTACTTTTGAGGTGGGGACTGTGCCTCTTACTGGTTTTGGAGGTGAGGTGACTGGCTGGGATGTGAAGGCTTGTGCTAGCAGTCCCTCCGATAGATACCCTGAGCTGCACCTGCGTCTGCTGCAACCCCTCCACCGACACCTGTGCCAGAGGAGAAGCAGAGTGGGGGTGGAGTGGGCTCAGGCTTCCTTGTGCTGGGGACAAGCCAGCCTGTAAGGACCGTGCAAGGCTGTGCTCCTCCCTCCGCACTCCTGGTGCTGTTGAAGGTGATCACATGTCAGGATGAAGGTCTGGCTTAGAGTTTGAGCCTGTGCTTCTACTTTTCCATCATTATTTTCCAGCATTTCTCTGCAAGGAATTGGAAAATCCCCTCTGTGGGCTGCCGTGACAGCCTTAGAAATATCCAGATGGATTTGAACTTTGGTGTTGCAAAGGGGTTTGCGTATTTATTTTCAGTTTCCTGCTGTCTGCTTTGCTTAAGGGCTTTTGCTAGATCCTTTGCATATGCTTGTCCTTGCTCCTCTGCTCCTGGAAACCATTTGAGAACACCCTTCAGCTATGACAAAATACACCCCCCACCCCCAGCCCCAAATATCTCCAAACCTCTTGGAGGAATTTTGTTTTACCACTGTTCCTTGGTAAGCTGCAAGGCTTGCATAGCTGTGGTGTGTTGCTGTTTGGGTGCATCAGCCTAGTTTGCAGACCTCAGAGAGCGAATCACCAGGCTGTTTTGGATGGGTCTTTAGAAAAGTGAGTGACTGAGCATGCTCAGTAGTGAGTGGAGCCGTTAAACTGATTTTACATGACTTACCCCTGTGCAAAGACTAAGATATGATGGGGTGAAGCCTCATCTAGGTTTCCACGCATACCACTGTGGCATCTTTCTGAGGTCACACTTCTCATCAGCTTTAGCTGATCTCAGGCTGTTCTCCTGCCAGAAGTTCTTCCCCTTTATTTTCTTATTTCTGGGCTGGCTTCCAGTTGGATCAAGCAAATGATGGTTGCTACCTCAGGTGTAGACATGACAGGGATGTGTAGAAGGGGAGGAGGGAAAAAGCAGGAGTGAGTGTTGTGGCTGCAGAGGGTAGTTTTGAACCAGTTAAGCTGATGAGCATGTGTGAGTGGGCATGACTTGCTGAAGAGCAGCTGTGTAGCCCCTGGTAGAACATGTCCTGCTTCTACTCCAGTTTCCTTCCATGTAAAAGAGTGGTAAGGACTGCCAATTGCGTTAATATTTCTGGGAGGCTACAGTGTTGGTAGAGTCCTTTGTGGGGCTCTGCTGACTGCTGGCTTCCTGTACATGCTGCAAGAGTTTGGCTTCCCAGTTAACCCAGGGGAGGTTTCCCCTCTGGGAGGACTTTGAGTACAGCTTTCCAATAAAATTTTCTGCTGAATGTAACTAGGAGAATATTAGATGGAATATAAGGGAGAAATTTTCTGTGATGAGGGTGGTTAGGCACTGGAAGAGGTTGCCCCCAGAAGTTGTGGATGCCCCATCTTTGGAAGTGTTCAAGGACAGGTTGGATGGGGCTTTGAGCAACCTAGTCTGGTGGAAGGTGTTCCTGCCCACAGCAGAGGGTTGGACGATATGATCTTTACGAGGTCCCTTCCAACCCAGATCACTCTGTGTTTCTGTGATTTCTCTGCTTAAATATATGGCAGATCAGGGCCTGATGTGTTAGTGCTTCTCTGGGAGGGATAAGTTCTGCTGTCCTGTTCTCCCCTAGCCATAACGCTGAGGATAGGTCTATCTTCCTGACTTGTTATAAACCTTTATCTGTCCCATCTCAGGCTGAAAAGACATTTTGTTATGTGCTTGTTGCAAGTATGTTATCACCTCGAGGATGACTTTTCAGGGCCTGGTGACTAGGCAGCTGGCATGGCTGTGGCAGCACTCTCCCAGTGAGGTCTGAGGAGTTCATCACATGTGCAAAGGGGGTTGTGCATCTTCCTGCTAAAAGTAGTGCACTTGGCCTTAATGTTGATTATGGGGCCCAGAGCTGTTTTTCTGAGCTGGAAATTGCTGATGTTGG
>VYZT01029242.1:0-25709 GCA_013400735.1 Pomatostomus ruficeps | reverse complement strand
AATTAGCAAAAGCCTCTTAGAGAAAACCTAATTATTTCTCAAAGTTGTCAGGAAAAACCCCATTTCTCTATTTAGGCTTCACAGTAGGGTTTCTTTTATGGTGAGTGTATCTGCTTGTGATGAGGGCATTAGCAAAGCTGCACAATCAGGCTTGTGGTCTAGTAGGTCCTCCAAGGTCATGTGCTTGCTCTTTTGGCCAATGCCACCCTTCTCTTTTTACTGCTTCTGGTGTGGGGGACTTCTGGTCGTTCCTGCTCTGCCCCATCATTTTTCTTGAGTTCTTCACTCCTTATCGGGAGATGCTTCCTTCTCCCTTTGTAGTCACCCGGTATCACTCAGTCCTCTGCTGCCTTGCTTCATAACCTGTTTGTAAACTCTGGTGGCTCTTTGTTTGCTGCATTAGATGAAATAAAAGGTTATCATGTTTCTGCAGCACTACTTCAGTATGCAACAAGCAGTGTCTCGGCCAAGGACAGAGGGGGTCCACTGGGGTGGTGACACTGAGAATTGTCTATTTTGATTGACAAGTTGGAGCTGCAGGAAGGCAACAGAGGAGCTGAGCTGTCATGAGTGTATCATCCATGCTCTATATTGCCTGGAGCCTGGTCATGTCTTGGGGAGGAGCAGTCCTGGGACAACTGACACTATTGGGCACTGCGAGAAGGAAGTTTGGCAACCAAGGGGAGGGCTGGGCAGTCTGATTCCCTGGCACTCAGCTGTGTTTCCAGTATATTTGTCTGCTCTGGGACAAAATGCTTTGTCTGAAGCTGCAGTTGCTTTGGGAAGGCAAGCCAGGCAAAGGCAACCTTCATATGGCTTTGATTAAATTCAGGAGCACTTAAGGAAGCTTTAGGCATCTCTTTTTGCCTTGCTTGGTAGTACTGGGAGGTGAGGACTTTGAACTTTGCCAGTGATGTTTCTGCAGTGTTGTCTAAGAGTAGGAATCGCATTGAGAAAGTTTTTGAAGGGAAAAGGAACTGGAGGAGGAAGGGAGAAAAGGTTGTCTGTGCAGCAGCTGTGTTGATACTCCCCATGTGCTGAGCCCTGGTGCATGCAAGGGTCAATGCCAGTGCAGATGAAGTCCTACAAACCTAAAGCAGCCCCCCTTCAGATTTAAGCCATGTGAAGTTAAGGTATGAATTTCCTTGCTTTCCGTATCTTTATACATAAGCTGCCACTGGAGATTATTGGCCAGGTTGGATTTGTCCTTTTATTTCTGTCCTTGTAGAGCTGCTGAACAGTGTTCATTTACTGGCTTCAAAAGAGCAATAGAAGATCCTCCTGGAGGTACATAACAGGAGTAAATAACTGCTATGTTTTGGCTAATGTAGAGCAATAGGGTGATGGAAAATTTGTGATTGACGCTGGAGTCCAAGTCCAGTGTGGTGTGGTCCTGTGGCCTTCAGCATTGTTTTCATCCTTAGAAATGCCTTCAGCTCATTCATAATGGGAAAGGAAAAAGGGGAAGATGAGTGAGGGGAAACCACAAATGGATGACACTTTTTCTCAGTTCTTTACATACCAGCTGGCAATGACTGAGGTCTCTGAATCACCTGCAGAGGCTGGGGAAAGCAAGCAAGTCTCTCTCAGTCCAAGGTAAACTGATGTGCTGCATGAGTAAGTTTTCTCACAGTACATAATGAGGTCCAGTTGGCAGGAAGTACATGAGACATTGTCAGGCTGATTCTGTACCTTCCTCTTGCTGGTTTAGTGTTTTGACTAGAGATGTTGTCTCACAGTTTCCTTACCTCCCTCAGCTTTCAGATCCTCTCTGTGTTACAGTGTTTTTGAGGATGGTCCCTCATCCACCATGTTCCTTGCTATCCTGGAACAATTGCATGAACAGGATGGGAAAAGTAAAATTGTATTAGATGTGGTGACTTTTGCTTCAGTTGTACCATCAGACAAACATATCCTTATGGCTGCTTAGAATTGTTTCTAGTAAAACATTTCTGCTATCTTTTCTTTGGCGTGCAGCAGGCACTTCAAATGCCCAAAGTGAGGTGTTTTTGTAGCCCGCAGAAGTGACTTCTGTCACAGCTCTTGCTCAGTGCTGGCTAAATATCTTTTGTGTGACTAAGGTACAAAAGTTTTATACAGCAACCAGTGGGAAATATAAAGCCATTTGTATTATGAAACTATAATGATGTATCAATAATAATGATGAAAAAATGAAAGCAGCCTGGCCCTGACATCATTTGGGATTTGCCTCCTCTGCAACTAGAAGAAATTGCACAGGTGCTGTGGAGCAGATCTTCAGCAGCATCCGAGGGAGTGCAGTAGGGGCATTGTAGGTGATCCCTTCCCTGCCATTTAACAGCCTCTTTTCTGCCCCTGCACTTAGATGTTATCTTCAGTGCATGGCTGTTGAGAAGGCTTTACTGGATGAACAATCTTGGTTTGGGACTCATCATCTTGGCTTTTACTTTGGCTTCCTTCTGTGATTTTGGAAAGGTTCCCTGACAGCCTCATGCCATGTACCTCTGCCATGGTGGCAGGGCTAGACAGGAGTGTGTTCAGGGCAGGGATCTAACACCCTCCTGGTTCTCGCGAGATTATTTTGGCATCCTTCCCATTCACCAGCCAGCTCTTATTAATGTCACTAATTACTGTTCTCTCTTATGCTTACAGGATTTGCCAGTTCCTGTATGCCAATGGGAATTGTGTTCTGGCTCCTTGTCAGTGCTATAGGAGAAGCTGATGCTCTGAACAGGTATGTTTGTCAAGTTCCTGGCGAGGGAATGAGGGACTGTATGTGGCCACGGGTGAAATGTGTGCAGGGTTTGCCTGATGGGTGTGGAATGGATCCTATGGTGCAGATTGTTCTGCAGTGAATAGTTATTTTTTCCATCCAGAGGTTCTGTGGAAGCACCCAGGCAGAAGATAAGGTTTGCATTTAGCATTGATGACAGCCCTCTGAGGAGAGGGCTGGAAAACAGCGTCGCTATAGAGCAGCTCCTGGGAGCCGTGCTCCTTGCTAACACAGGCACTGCCTTTTCCTTCCCGGAGCACCAGCTGGGGAATCCCGGCCGGGCTTGCGGCTGCGCAGGCGGCTGCTGCGCCCTCCTGCTCCGCTGGCCTTTGGCAGCTCCCCCGTAGCGTGCGTCCGCCTGCGTCCCAAGCGGGGTGGGAGGGAGCTGTGTGCGTATTGGTATCCAACCATGAACAAATCTGCTGTTGTTTTCTTAATGTACGGCAAGAACAGCCTGTAGCAGCTTATTCCTCCCTGGATAATTACTGCTCTGCTCTGCCACTGATTGCTCTCAGGAGCAGTGGAGGAGTGCCTTCCCTGCGCTGCCCTGTGCATCCTTTTGCCTGAGTTGTTTGGTTTATTATTGCTTTAAGGCATCAGTGCTCAAATGAAAAATCTAATCTGCACTCTTTGCAACTGTTTGACATTCTAAGTGCATTGCCTGAGTCGGTTGAAGTCCCTGAAATGCCAAACATGCTTTCAGTGATGCCTGTCACTGTGCTACCAGCAGGTCTGCTTGCACCTCGATTTCAATTTCTGCCTTACTTTGAGGAGGGGAAGATATAGGGCTGGGTTGCAGTCTACTATTGTATTATCTGGAATTGTGCTCCCAGCTGATCAGAGGTGTGTGTGTAACCACTGGAACTGGAGTGGAATATTTTGCCATCTGTGATTGCTCGGGGGAGGTCTGAAAAGCGGGTGGATGATCCTGCTGTGGGAGTGTTAGTGGACAAGGAGGGAGCTCGAACCTTCAGCTTGCCCTAGGAGCTTACAGAGGAAAAGAAGCTCCTTCTGCAAATGTCCATCCCTGATGGATCTCGTCAAAATGGCATTGCCTTGCATGTAGCTTGCCTGAATGGCCCGTTTGATTGTGTAAGGATATAACCATATCCTGCTGCATAAAGCTTTCTTGATCCCTAAAAACGTGAGATGGATTCATTATGGAAAGAGATCTTTCTTGAAAACCTGGTTCACCCGGGACTGTCTGGGCGGTGCCACAGACGTGCTGGAGGAGTAGGAGTCAGGGTGGAGCTGTTTCCACCTAATTCTCCTGTATTTCCCGGGGTTTATCACAGCAAGCAAGCAAACGTACCCTTCACTTTGGAGCTGAAAGCAGAGCTGGTTAGTAGAGCACTGCCTGTGCTTCCCATGCCAGCCTTCTTATGCTTTCCTTTTTTTCATTAATTTTATAGTGTAAAAGGCCTCTTCTTAAAGGGAAAACCATAATAAGAAGGGGAACAGCAAAGGTAGGAGTGCCTCCACTTGCTAGCAAGCTGTTGCAGGTGTGTCTGAGTTGGGGGTGCCAACACTGAGTCAGTGTCCCAGACTCCTGGTGACTCAGGTGGCAAAATCCCAGGTCATTCCCTTCTCATGCCTGAATTGCAGGGAATTTCCTGTAACAAACTTTCTCCTTCTGTAGTGACCATGTAGGGAATGCTGTGCCATCCTCTCCCTCCTGTTTGGGCTATGATCAGGATGGTTCACTGGGGATGTAGGCAAGTGGTGGTGGTGATACTTCTCTTCCTGCCACCACAGGAAGGTGGTGCACTCTCAACTCTACCTTATCTTAGCACCCTCAACTCTACCTTTCTCCTTTTCCCCTGCGCCCCCCTTGTTCTTTTTGTCAAGATGGGATAAGTCACAGGAGTTGCAGCTGTCTATTGAGCTGGAGGAGATTCTTATGCAAATCTGGAGGCTGTGTTCTCCTGGCAGATCTGCTTGCATGCATTATCCACTACTTCATTGTACTGGAAGGAGATCTATTTTCTGAAACGTGGTTTATTTTTAGTCAAGACTTTCCCTGTCTAACTGGCAAAAGTTCAGCATTTGCAGTGGGCTTTGCAGAAGAAGCAGTTTTGCCAAATCCTCAGGCTGGGGGAAGGGAGAGGAAATGTTATATTAGCTAGCAAAAAAGCTAAATGCTGACTTGAAAAATAGCTTAGGACACTGTTGTGAGAGCATAAGGGTTGGGTAATGTAGGTTGAGAACAGCATTGTGTTATTGCAGTGGATAACTCAGTCTGGGCGGCTCTTGCTTTTCCTTGTGACGGCTGCCACAGAGATTAAACAGTAGTGGGTGGGAAGTGCTGCTCAGGGGCAGGTGGCCAAAGAGCCAACCTTTTGGCCTGACCCTGAGCAGTGAATTAGCAAAGTCACCTTAACTGCAGCATCCATGGGAAAAGTTCTGTCCCTGCAGTCATTGCATCGTCCTGTTTCACCCATATTTGGGGCCACTGGAGACTCACTGAGGGTTCAGCTTTTTGATTTATGGGATGTATCGTGCTCATGTCTGAGTACCCTTGTCAGATACCCTGAAATGAATAGGGTGGCCCATGGGATGTCCTGGGGCAGTGCTGCAGCTGTCTCCTCCTCTTCCCCAGCTGCTGCTCCAGGGACAAA
This sequence comes from Pomatostomus ruficeps, assembly GCA_013400735.1. Taxonomy (NCBI): domain Eukaryota; kingdom Metazoa; phylum Chordata; class Aves; order Passeriformes; family Timaliidae; genus Pomatostomus; species Pomatostomus ruficeps. The sequence goes on along the minus strand of VYZT01029242.1, from coordinate 20,339 downwards.
CTGTCTTCACACGCCTCATTGCTTTCACCAACTGCTTCTAACCATTCTGGGTCTTGCACTGGTTTCTCACATAAGCAGGAACCTTTCAGGGGTGCAGAGATATTTTCTTCCTGGTCTTGCTTCTCCTTGGATGTTTCCGTCACTCTTTTTACAGAGTCATCTTTATTACCATTAGCTGGTAGTGCTGCAAGCACGAGACACCTGAGAATGACACCAGAGAGTGGATGACTGTGTTCAAAGCCTTTGATACTTACTCCTCTGAAAAAATGAGAGTTGATTCCACATGTGGGTGTGTAAATGATTTGTTTCCTGCTGCAGGTTAACTCCTGCAGTTTGCTTTATCTTTCTTTTTCTCTCCCCTCCCCCTATCCAGCAGACAATTGCTCAGCAACTTTGTCATGGTTCCATTAAGAAAACAAGGAGAAATCCTTCAGATCCAATTTTATTCTGAATATTTAGAAACCAGAAAAAAGAGAGGAAGTAACACTAGGAATTCAGGTGTATTCTGCTCTTGGTCCAAGTGGGTACATGTTGCATGCAGGTAACATACCTGTATCTTTGTGAAAGGACTGGGAGTGAAACAAAATTTTAAGTGCTGTGTCAGTCATTGAAGTAGAAGCACCATGAGAATCAAGGTAAGAGCACTCATCAACTGCCTAGAGAAGTAATCTTCCTGAAGGAATTAATCTAATTTAACCTGATATAAGAATTTATGCAGTTGGGGGAAGTCTCTACCGTTTCCTGCCAAGCTTCCTGAGAAGCCTAGGAAAAAATAAGTGCTGAAATGACACTCTTCTCTCTGTGGGGGAAGGGGCTCATGTTTCCTGAGACCTGTTATTATCTTTCTGTTAAAAACCATGTGTATTAGCTGGCAAATCAGGATTGTTCTAGGTACTCAATTTTCCCATGTTCCTTGGGGACTTCCTAGTTGCAAACCTGTTTGCAAATCCCCTGTCCATGTGGGATGCAGATGATCTCATGTGCCCCAGTGTTGCTGCGGCAGTTGGCCCCATGCTTGCCATACACTTGATGGCCTTTGGATGTAGAGACTTCGTAAGCTGGAAGCTTTTCTTTAGGGAAAGTTTGTGAGTGGTTGAGTTTTGTGGTTTTTCCTTAAATTGCTAATTATTTCTCGGAAACTCCTATCTTATTAGTGCTTTCTCCTCAAAAGCACTTCTCTTCCTCTTTGTCTCTTGCCCTCAGAGGCTGGAAGAACACTGATATGATAGGAAAGCCAGTCTCTGCTTTAAATGGCCTTAAGCATGTCAATATTCAGCTCAATTTCCTCTTACAGTGGCTTGCTACAAAAGGAGCAGGAACCTCAGGGCATCCCTGGGTCAGTTTTTCTTCTGATGCTCAGGTTAAAGCAAGGAGGGTTTCATTCCAGACAGGTGAGTGTGTGGAGGAGGAGATGTCCACCTCGAGTTTTGAGTACCCTGATAGGAAAATGCTTTTTCTATCAGTGAATTTTTGCTGATATCATTGAACTATGCTTAAAGTATGTGGGCATATATTGTAATCTGCTGGCAAAGACACTTAAAATAGCTGCCCTGGGTTGGCCCAAAGGTGCATGCAAACTGCTGATATCTGAATCAATACCCTGTCTCCAGTGGTGTAAGAGGAGCTGCCCTGGAAGGAGCTGGATGGAGGCTGAGCAGCCCAATTCGACATTTCATCTGCTCTAGCCTGACCCTGTGCCTTGCAAATGTGCTGTGTTTTAAGTGGGCTGAGAGCTGGGCTTGGCTGGCAGCCTCCAGCCCCAGGTGAGGGGCAGGTGAGGAGCTGCCCCATCTGTGGCTGAATGCTGGAACCCACGTCTGCATGGGAGGGTGCAGCAGTGGGAATTCTGGCAGTCTCTGGGTTACCTGCAGCAAGGAACAGAGCTGACTTCAGATTGCTGTTTTTATAAGTTTGTGTAGTATAGATGAGTAGTTCTGTGGGCATTCCATAGTTTGTGCTTACCCAGCCATCCCAGCACAACTGTGCCAGTGTCCCTCAGCTTGGTTTCACATGCAGAGACTTCATGCAGCCCTCATGGAGGGTCAGCATTTGGTGACTGCCTGAATTGCTGCTCATCCCCGGAGGTGCTTCTGCTCTGCTTTGCTCTGTAATTACTTGCCACATGTTGTGTCCTCCCCAGCAGCTTTTACCGCAGTTTTTAAAAGGGAAGATAAGGAACAGTGGACAGATGGATATCTGGGAGGACTGCTGGTAGTGGGCAGGGGGAGGCAGGGGGAATGGTTTTAGTCCTGGTACTTGCATGCGGTATACTCTCCAGGCAGATCCCACTGTGATTCTTGATGAAGTTTCCCGTTTCTTGGCTGGCTCATTGGAAAACCCTTTTCACTCCAAGTTTTGTTTGGAAAGAGAGATGCCCACACAGATGGCTGCTCTTCAGTTGTCATTCATGTTGGGTTTTTTAATGTTCCTTTTTGCATTATCCTCAGGTGAAACTCAGGCCTGGCAAAAAAACATATCCCAGAATTAGAAAGAAACTAAATAGTGAGACTATTCTGCTGCTTCTCTCTAAGCTGGGAATGCAGTGGGCTATCTCATATTTTATCGGTTCACAAGGGATTGTGTGGCTTTTTCTTTCTGGCTGAGCTTCCGTGTCGTTCACTTGTTTGTTTTCCTCAGAGAAAAGGTACAGCTTTCATTAAGGGTGGTTTTGGCTATGTTGTGCTCCTTGCTTGAGACTGTCTGAGTGGTTCCACTTTTTCCAGACGAGTGCCAACGCTCTGCTTTGGAGCCCTGCTGGTCTCATCTGATAAGGCTTGGGGTGTTTTTTTCTCCTAAGTAGCTCTCAGAATTGCTGGATTGATAAATAATAAGTGTTTTTAGGTTTTTGAGATATCGTGGCAGGGGGAAGGGGAGGAGAACAATAGCATTGCCTGAAAACATGGGTTTGCTATGCTGGTGATTTGTGAAACTGAAGTTACAGCCTCTTCCTTGGACCCCTTGCTGGGTTCCAGGATGCACAGTCCATAAAACATGAGTGGTCTTGCATTGCTTGTGGCCTTTCAGCTGTAGAGAAGAAGCAGAGTTAAGTCACAGCTGGGAAGTGTGCAGTTGTGGTTGGACTTCACTCTCTAAGGGCTCTGGAGAGGATGCTAGAGGGTTCCGCACTGGGGTACGGGAAGATGAGGCTGAGAAAAGAGGTGAAAATGGCAACCTGAAATGGCAAAGGTTTCTGGTAGGTTTCTAGAGTTGTGGCTTTCCGTCCATTTCTTCCTTTCTTTATCTAACCCTGCAAAATTGCTGTGGCAGGGCTGGTGGTAGGCTTTGGGAGGCTGGAAAGATGCCAGTACAAGGAGGTGGCTAGTGCTTCCTTCCAAGTGTATTAACTCATTCCTGAAATATGCATTTCTTCTAAAGAGAATTAATTTCCAGGGTAGCTGGTTTTGGGGCCTCAGTGGTCATGCTTTGAGTGGAAATAAGACTGTAAAAGGGTTCTTCAGGAGGGCAGGGCCAGACAGATGCATGGTCTTTGGTGGTGCTGCCATCAGCCCCATGTGTTTCCAAACCTCCATGTTGCATGGTGAGGAGCATACCAAGGAGAAGCATAGTCCCCCAGGGATTTAGCAGGTTACATCTAAATCAAAGAGGATTTTTAAAATGGATTGACAATCAATCCTTTACGCCTTGTTTTTTGCCCTGGCATGGTGCCAGCAACCCAGGTGTGGTGGCTGGGCTTGTCCCACATCCAGGTGGAAGCTGTGGGAGCATTGGAGTGGGGAGGATCAGGGGCTGCAATCCTGTGTGGTGCAAGTGCCAGCAGCTGCTAAACTCCCTGTGCCAGTTTTCTGCTAAATGCAGACCTGATTAAACTGGGTAAAAACTAGGCTTATGGGAGCTGGGATAAATGGCTAGACCATGGTGATTTTCTTTTTGGTCTTTATTTTCTAGCATGCAATTGCTGTAATTATTCTGTGTTACTTTTATTATTCTTGATTTCTGAAAGTATGTTTTCCTTTTTTTTATTCTTTTCCTGAGGGTTTTGGGCAGTGTTTTCCAAAGCTATTGTGGTGGACATTTCCCCTTCTCTCTCAGAAGCAGCTTTCATTTTTGAATGAATAGCTCAGCATTGTTCACGTTGTCTTCCACTTTTATGGGCTTTTTTCCCCTTTTGACTTTGACTAAAGCAGTCTCCTAAATACTTCTGGAGTCTTTTGGGTCACTTTGCAGAAAATATTTCTTTCCTGTTATAGAAGGCCTCACATTCAAAGCTTCAGGCAGGAAAGCTGCTTTTGTAGAGCTCATATTGGAGTTTCTGAAAGTGTGATTCCTGCGTAGCTTTTGCTTGGTTTTGGTCGGTTTCAGTTAAGATTGTGCTGAGTTAACCTTTGAGCAGGACTTCATAACCTTGTCAGAGTTGACTTTTGCTGAAACATTTCTAGTGACATAACCCTGCTACTACTCGTTTCTATAGAGCGTCCCACATGTTAAATCTGTTCCACTCTTCCAGACCAATGCCTGTTTCCAAACTCCCCAAGTTCCCTGCAGAAATAACAGGTTATTAATAGGATCTTTATGCATATGTGTTTACCAGGCTTGACATAGCTTTGCACCAAAGTGTCTCTTTACCTACACTGCACTCAGAAGCTGAACCCTGTGGTCAGCATGGTGTATGTCTGCAAACCTCCCTTGGTTTGTTCAGAGCATGATGATCTGACTGTGCAAACACTTAGGTTTGCTTCCCTAATTTAAAATGAGTTGCAATAAAGAATTTATCCGCTCAGGTTTTTATGCAATTAAATATTGTTTATTTGAGATGGGGGTTTATTTGCTTTTCTGGGTTTTCCCCCTTCCACTGTAACAGCAGTGGACAGCTATGTGTTGCATGAGCCCATGTAGATGATATTTGTGGCACAGCAGTGATATTTCCTAGGATGTGTCTGACTTGTGCTCTCTGCTAATGATTATTGGTCTTGAGGGGGCACAAGGTCTCCTGGCATGTTGGGTACTGGGACTCTGCTGACCCAGCAGTGAGAGGGCTGTGGTGAGCCAACTGCTCAGGGACAGGATGTGAGCCACCAACCACAGCAAGTCACTACGAACTTCTCAGCTACCACTCGTCACCATGACCTTGCAGCATTTGCAGTGTGTGATCTGATGCTCAGGAGATAGGTTTCCCGAGTGGTAACTGTCTGAACATGCAATCCCAGTACTTGTTGCAGCTGACCAGCCAAGTTGGATGCATTCTGACAAACAAGGTGCTCCTTTGGCTATAGTTCACCTTAAGATGGGGGGGGGGGGAAAAGGTAGAGGGAGAGAATGGGGCACATACAGAGATTAATAACCTTTTCTCAAGTCCTTGTTCTCTTTCATCTGTTGAATTAGCTTTTTTCCCCCCTAGTGTAATGACAGAATTTTGTAATAAAATGCATATGGGAGAAACCAGTGCCACATTTTGTAGTCAAAACAGCCTCCATGTCATCTGTCTATTCAAATGGCCATAGAGAAGTGTTTGGATTAAGAGACTAGAGGCTGAATGCATGTTGAACGAATGCAAGTTTCTCCCCTTTAATGGTGTAATGGTGATGCTGTTAGAGAAACCACAAAAGAATGATTCTCAGAGCATCTCTTCTGAGTTCATCTGTATAAAATGCAAACACAAGTCCTTTTAATCTCAGTTAAAACCATTGGATTTTCAGGGAAGATGCTTTTTCTTGGGTTTTGTGGTGGGACAGCAATGTGTGCTTGCAGCTGGCAATGGGTTGATCTCAGAGCAGAGGAGCTTGTCTTCCTGTTTCAGCTCTTGTCCTCCTTTCAAGTCATGCCATGCTGTATCAGCCCCTCTGAGGAGACTGCTGATAGGTGTGGAGGGATAATAATTACTTTTCTTCAAAACAATGTTGAAGTATGAAGTACAAAGAAAACCATTTTCTTCAAAACTGCTTGTATTGACCTGGAGTAATGCTCCAAGCATGGTGGTGACTTTTGTTTCCACAGGAAAAGATACACTTTATTTCCTTCTTTAATTTAGTTTCACTTAAGGTTGCTTGAAGCAGCTGTTCCTTTGGCTTTTTTCAGATACCAGCCAAAAATACTGGTGTTCAGCCTTCAGAAGGCTTTATGTGTAGGTTAAATGAAGGGGTAATTTACTGAAAGACCGAACCCTGGCACTGCAGCATCCCTTAGGTGGGTGTAGTCATCATTACCTAAAAACACTTAAGGTATAATAGGAACTTGATTATGCCCCTCCTTGAAAAATCTGGTTAGAATTAAAAAATGTAATTTTCAGAAGGACTCATATTTGACATTTTGAATATTATTTCTGAGTGAAAATGCTGTATCCTTCTCTTTGTGCCACCAAAGGGGAGATTCCCTTCAGGCCTCCAAGGCAAGAGGATCAGTAGACATCTCCATGCTGCAGTGGTTTCTCTCTTTGACTCTTTTTGCCTGGTGGATTAAAATCCCTCCAGATAGGCTGAGTTGTGTTTAAATTAGCTTATCCTCTACCTTAACTACAAAGCTCTCTTGAATATTTTTTACTGTTAGTTTTGAGAGAAAACATTTCTGTAAGTAGTCTGATGCCAAGGCTATTGGTATGTTGATTGTGTTTGGGGGGGGAAAATGTCCATGGACTATATGTTAGAGTTTTCTAGCCTTGGAGGTTTGGCAGGCATGTTGTGAAAGAGACTCCTGCTTTCCTGATGGAAACCCTTGAATTAAACTTTCTTTGAGTCAAGGGACTTTGTACGTCTGGTATGGAAAAGCCTGCGAGCGTACTTGTCTGTGGAAAAACCAGCTGCTGTGTCTGCTTATGAGAGTTTGTCCTGGGGATCTGCCCGAAAATCTGTTTTTTCCATTGCTTGAGCAAAGTATCAGGCTTGGCACACTTTGTCATGCAAAATGATACAGATAGGGTTGGCAGCTGGCACACCTTTTAAAGAGCTTGTTATTATACTGTTGCCATAACTCATTAATTATGCTGTTGAGATAATGATAGTGGTATACTAGTCTAGCTAAAACAACTGCTGTACAACCAAGGTTCTCTTTGGCTCTGTCCTTCCAGTTTGGCATGCTGCGAAGTTACAAGGCAGTTTTGTTCTTCTGTGCTCCCTCCCTCCCTCATGTTTGTATAGGTATCTGTGATAAAATAATCCCCTGCTGTTCCTAAACAGGTTGCAAAAGCCGCAAGGCCTATGCGTGGGAAAACAGACTTGGTGTTAATAATTTAGAAGCTAGACCATAGAGTGGTTTGGGTTGGAAGAGACCTTAAAGATCACCTCATTCAACTCCCCTGCCATAAGCAGGGACACCTTCCACTAGACCAGGTATAAGATGCCTAATGCGTTCTTAATAGTTGCAGTGGTACACATGAAAATATGATTCATTTATTGACAAGAACACTCTGCAAAAGGTATACAGTGTGAATTTTTACCTACATAAAGCCTTACTTGTAGATGTAACTATTCATATTTATACTTAACCATAAATATATATAATGAAGGATTAGATATTGGACTGCACTTGAAAAGTCACAGTGGTTGTGCTTACTGAGAGCTCTATAAAGCTGCACTGATCTGTAAACTGGGCAATCACCTCCTCTTTTGTGAAAATGTAACCCTAACAAAGAGAAGTCTTTGGATTAATTTCAGTTACATATTGTTTTTCTTCTAAATCTAGAATTGTAATTTATGAAAGTAACAGCAAGACAGAGGCTTATTGGATGTTCTTGAGAGGATTTTTGGGATACCCGTTGCAGTAAAGAGGCAAGGAGCTGTCAGCTTTCCCCATTTGGTGAGCTTGTCCCCTGGTGTGCTCTTGTCTGTAAAGCAGATGCTGGAGGGCACCAGCTCAGTGCAAGCTTTGCACTAAAATGCTCTTCTGGTCTGAGGTAAATGTAATTGCTGTGTCTCTTTCCTGGGGGCTGAGCTATTCATCTTCCCTGGAAATGAAGAGGAAAAATCATCTGTAGTAGCAGATCAAAAAAGAGCAATCTGCCAGCCTTCCTAATGCACAGGTCACACTATGCCCGGAGCTGGGCTTTTTGTTAAGAGCAGCTCAAATAAGAGAAGCAAGTAAACCTCCAAACAAAACAGAAACCAAAACTAACAAAGGAAGCATCTGCTATTCAGATGAACTGATATAGGTGAGAGAGGAAAAAACAAGTCATCAGAGACTTCCAAAGCCTTGCTGCTTTGGCCAGGAGTCTGCAGCTTGGAGATGGCAGGCACTTTATAGTCTGATGGTGATGCAGATGTCTCTATGGCACTATCTTAGACAAATGCAGGCTGGGTGATGAGAAGTGGCTGGTGATGCTGAGCTAGGATGCAGGAAGGCCAAGACTCTGGTCTTGCTCTGTTTAGAAGAGTTGAGATGTGCCTCTCCAGGGCGGCTCTGGTTCTGTTCACTGTGGTTTTGATGCAATGAGAAGTTTTGTGGGAAGGAAGGAAGGAAACTTTGTCCCAGCATTGGCCTCTATTTTCACCTTGCATAGTAAAACAGAGAATGTGGTGCTGGTTTGTGGGAGTGCTGAGGGACTTGTGTGGCCACTCTGAATGAGCATCTCTCCATGGCAACATGGTAGGAGCCCTGGTCCACAGGGCACTTCAGACTGAGGTGGGTTGGTTCATTTGAAAGTCTGGCACAAGGCAGAGATGCTTAGGTTAGTGTTTTTATTACTGTAGAATTTGTAGTACTGGGTTAAGGATGCATCCTTGCAAGCACATGAGCAGGAGGACTATTTGTTCTGGTTACTCTCCTAGTTGCCAGAAGCCCAACTGGTTCAAGGTGAGAGAAGAAAGAAGAGAAAGGGTTGTTTTAGCTGGATGCCAAATACAAAGAGGGAGTACAATGTGCCCCCAGGCTGCATCGTCGGCACATAAACCTAGTGAACAGGAGAGAGGACAGACTGCTTGTATTGGCACTGCTGTCAGCTCTCATTTTCTCACAGCTGGGGGACCATGAATGCACAGACCCCATTGATGGGATGTCCTGGTTTTAACCTTCTCAGTCGCGGGATTTGTCGGCCCCAAAGCACGTTTCTGTGTGCACCTTTCCAGCAGCAAAGGGTTTCACACCCTTTGCTGAGTAGTCCCTGCCAGTCTCAGAGCTGGTTAGTGCCACATTGCTTATCTGCACCTCTCTGTAGAGTGAGAGATGACTGGCCCACAGTTTCTAATTGTGATCATCACTCTCATTGTTACTGTCTGAAATGTCCACAGAGCTCAGTTTTTTATTTAACCAGCAACTGGTGAGAGAATCCTCATGAAATTTTGGTAACTTATCATTTTAGTACCTTCAAATTTTTGGCTCTTTGTAGTCAGAAATGAGTAACCTGGTGTGAGAGTACCTCAGTGCTCATAGTGTGCATGAACGCTTGAAGCTGCTGCCTAGGATGGGAAGCATAGGAGGAGCGCAAAGAAACAGAAGCATTTTGTTAGCCTGGTTGGAAGGTAGCTACAGCAGTGAGTAAATGCTTCCTTTAATGTGCACATGCAGTGTCTGACATCCAGGCAGAATGCTGACAAGCTGCTGTGGCTAGGAGGACAAGTTGAATGATCTGCATAAAGTCCTTATGATTTCTTCTCTCAAAGCAGAAGTGACTAAAAAACCTTCAAAAGAGGAGACCTGGCTGATTTTGGTGTTGTTAATTTGTTCTGGAGGGTCGGTTGCCACCAGGAGAAGGATCTCTGCTCCATGTTACTGGGTTTGGATCTGCTCCTGGTTCAAGGAGATAGAGGTGTCCTTTGTGTGAGCCATTAACCTCTTTCCTGGACCTTGCATTCATGCATCTTCCAACAGACAGAGCAGCCTTAGAGTCAAGTGGATCAGCTTCCTCCCTGCCGGGAATGTTTCCAATGTTAATGAAAGATATTTTTGTTTTGGAGGAAAAACACACCCAAAGTCACCCGGGCAGGTTTGTTTATGCCAGGTTTTGACTCGGATACTTAGTGAAGCAGAGGAACAGCTTGAAAACAGTGCCCTGGTCCTTCAGCTGCCTGAGGAGAAGTGCAGGAGTAAAGTGTCTTGAAACTCCTTCGGATCAGCAGTGTGGCACAGCACCGCCTTCCTGTTCCTTGTGACTGCACTGATTTTCAGCCTTCCAGCATCAACTACCAGTTAATGACTTTGGAAGGGTTTGCTCTGTGTGTGGGAAAGCTGTGGTGTAGAGAGATGATCTTGCTGTGTCTTCCTGGAAGTTTGTCGTGTCTGGTGCCGCAAGAGTTTTGTAAGCACGATCTGCTTGTTGCAACAAGCAGTGGTCTGTGTGGCGGGGATGTCCAAGCAGATGGAGATGCCTCTTGCCCTCAGAGTTCCTCTGTAAAGTTTGTGGCCCATTAATCGTGAGAGTGTGTGTCTTTTCTAAGGGACTGATGGTTGTAGGTGCTGGATAAATTTTGTGCCACGCATCAGGGATCTTAGTCGTGGAGTTTGAACTGCCTTTTGGTTGATGAAGGGTTGCACTTATTCTTGTCTGTTTGAACACTTGTGGCTTCTGTTTCAGAGTGATACGCTGTGGAGAAGATGGAACATGCTGTGTCTCACTGCTTGGGACTCTGCACCAGAGAAAATGTTTCTCCTCTGAATCTTCTGCCCCTGAAAGAGCAGGTGGTGGTTGTTCTCTGCAAGAACAGCTGGAAGTATCTGTGATCCCCTCTTGGTCTGCTTGTATTTCAGAGCCCTGTCAGAGACAGTCTCTTAAGATGCCAGGTCAAAGGGTTTAAATGCTGGAGCCCAAACCTCTCCCAGCTTTGCTGTAATGTCCATGTGTGGTAGCTCAAGAGTGGAAGACTTGCCACACTGGCTCCAGCCAAGGTCCAGATTGGCTGGTATCCCCTGCACTGGTGACAGCCAGAGTGGATCCTCAGGGAAGGAGGAGTCTCTAGGTTTAACAGCTGCACCAGTGTTGTCCTCCTGCAGTTTCCATGTTACTTTGCAGGCACTTTCTATAACTCGCTCTGAGTAGCAGAACATGCCACAACACATTTGCGGGTCACTTGGAAGAAGTATTTCCTCCTTCTGGTTGACTTTTTTATCTGCTGTCTCATGGGTCTTTCACGTTGAAGAGTTGTTCTTTGCTCCTAACATGGTTTGCATTATGCCAGTGGCTCCTGCAGGTTTGTTTTCTTTCTTGCCTCAGTACACAGGTACCTTTTTTTGTGGTGCCCACAGCTTAATATTTCATGATGATCCACTGTCTGCTTTGACTGTGCTGCTCTGGAGTCTGAATTCAGGCAAATGCTTTGTGGATGCTTTGAAGGGGATTAGAACTGACCTTTACTTGAAGGGAAAATAGAGTAATGGCAGACTAAGTTGCAAAAGCATTCTGTGCTAGTAGCTGGAAGAGTTGTTGAACATACCAAAGAGAAGGAATTTAGAAACATGCCCACATGATCCTGCATCTGTTACTCAGCAGGCATTTTTGTTGCATGTCTTGCATTTATTTTCTCACAAAAACTTTAGGCAATTTATTGGTGTTTCCATTCCGTAACTGGACACCCCTTGCACTGTTTGCCTCTCCAGCCAAAAACGAAGTGAGAGTTATGTTAGCTAACGGTATGATCTCAGCAATTCATCTACACGAAGACAGAAGTTGGCTGCTCTCTCCATTTATTCACTTAAAGTACTGAAAGCCACAAATGAACCCATTTCAGTTTTCCAAATGTTGTGATAAGAAAATAACCAGCCCCATTTCCTAATGTTTTCTAGAGCTGATGTCCATGCACATAGAAAAATCCAATTCACAGGTTCCTATACAAGAGCTCCACTGCTTGAGATGGCTTGATGGAAAAGATGGTGCATCCAGCAAATTGATCGTCATGTTCCACAATAGATAGTACACTTAATAGTAGCTTAATTTCCTGTGTTGGCAGTAGATTTTTTTGATCTCCTCTCAGCAAAGATTTGTATTTGAATGTCTATGGATTTCTGTGTTGTGCATATTGTTTGGTATGGACTTTGGGAGCAACAGGAAAGCTTTGCCAGCTCTTGCTCCAGGTGAGGAAGGGAGCAGGCCAGAAGTTAAGCCTGCGGATCTCTACTTCTGTGCTAAGCCTTGTGTTTTCTCTGTACTGGTCCATGTTGGAGAATTTGAGATCCATCAACAGCAATGGAGTAAAAACTGTGTGGTAACTGGTTTTGGTGAAACTTTCCAGTGTGCCTTGATTTCTCTTTCCAACGGCATTTCCTTGAAACTGTCTCCCCATCTTCTGGTGGCTGTTCCTGTATCAGATTGAGAAGGGCCTTTTTCCATGGCAAGGGCTCCCAAGCACTAAGATGACTAACTGATGATGGGTCTAGGCAGAGGAAATAGCTGCCTGCCTGATCAGGTGCTGATGGCTTGGCGGGACATTGCCTCTCCTCCTGCTTTTTGGGTGGTCCCACAGTACCTGTCATAGTTTCCTGTGAGACTTGTATTCACTGTGCCTGTGGGATTTGTTCTTCACCTGTGACCAGAACGTGACTGGTGTTTCTTCAGGAATAACAGCAGCAGAACCAGGTAGCTGTCATCTGCTCTCCAAAAAGCATTTGGTTGCTGTTTTCTCTTATGCTATAACAAAGCACTGCAGACTTCTGTCTTTTGCTCCAAATGCAAGTAGCTTTCTTTGGTCTTTTGTGTTGCCAAAGAACCTTGTGGCAACACTACACCAAAATTCTGCTGTTTAAGTTGAGTAGTGCCATGGATGTATCCTTCCCCGGAAGGGAGGAGCAGACCAAAGGGACAGACATTATGTATTAAACAAGGTGATTTTCCACAGTATAGTTGGCAGCAGTGGCCCTGGGAGCTAAACTTCCATGGGGCTTGGTGTGCCTGTGTGTCCTTTCCACTGTGAGATGAAACTTGCCACACTCTGGCTTTGCAAAGAAGAGCAAAATGCCATTGGAGAACTTACTCCTGACCCTCTGCCTTCCTGCTGGAGCAGAGCCTGTGGAGCGAAAGCCTTTGTCAATATGAAGTCAAGGGGCTACTGTGCCCCAAGGTGCAGGGGATGGAGCAGCCTTGCAGCAGGTTGGGAGCAGGGACCATCTGTGGTTGTGTGAGCGTTCTGTGCCCATGTGGCACAGAGTGTCTGTCAAGGCACGGGTTTACAAACAGAGGAGCTCATTAGTTAGAGCAGCCGGATGGTGCGGCAGAAGGCCCAGGTTTGGGTAAGCTTTTGGGCAGCTACTCGAAGGAGGAGGCAATTGCTGAAACATTCATAAACGTAACTGTGAGCAGACTTCCCAGTTGCCTCATCCGCAGTGGAGATGAGGGAGTGCAGCCAGGAGCTGCTGTACTCATCCCAGGAGAGATGGCAGGGAGCAGCACGCTCCAGAGTTAATTCTCTTCATTAATTCCCATAACAAATTTCCACCTTCAAAAGCCTAAATGAGCAGAGGCCTGCCAGAGCAATACCTGGAGTGGTAGCTTTTCCTGTTCTTTTTTTGCTCATCCTGTAAGGTTCGTATGGAGGAGAATGCTCTTGGAATCTCAAGAAAAACAGCAACAAAACAATGCTAAACACTGGCTATAAAAAACCTACTTATTTGTTGCATATGTTGAAATGTGACAACGTGGGCATTTCATGCAAGCCCCTTGTTATTTTAGCTTTTACTCTTTTCTGCATATGTAAGTTGTAATACTCTTTTTAATATTATTCCCTTATATTTAGCAATAAGGGTACAGTGTTTTAGCCTCTGAACAGCTTCATTCTTTGCATGTCTCGAGGCAGCCAGGTGTGCTCCATGTCACACACAAGCGAGGCTGACCTATCTGGTTGAGAGCATTTTCCCACACTGTTATCTTGTTTTCCTTTTAAAGTTTTCTCCTGTTTTCCTCCTGAAAAGTGACAGTGGATGTTGTGAAGAGCAGAGTCAGGAATTCAAGGATAACTGCTGCAGTTGTCCTCAGTTCACCCTCTCATGTCTCTCACCATGACAGCCTGTGTTAGCAAAGATGACAGTGTGTTAACCAGAAGGAATACATTTTTTGCTGTTTGAGGAATTGGCTAATCATTACGTGCCTCAGTTTCCCCATTTTAAAGAATGTGTTCTTTAAAACTGCCTGTTTTCTCTCAAGTTTGTATCTCTTTCAAACAGGCATGAATTTTGTTATAAAGTTCTCTGCAGCAATGCTGTCTTGAATCTGATACTGCTTCCTACAGAGAGGCTCAGACTGCTTCCGTGCATCAGTTGGGGAATGGCCTCCATAACAGGACAGAACTTGAAGGAGGTTCTTTATGGTTTTTTAAGGTACTTTTGCAGATGTTGTGGTTAAAGGCTTCTATTTTTAAACCCCTAAATCTTGGAATGTGGCTCCATAACAGTATGTAGTGGGATTTGGAAAAAGTCTGCTAAAACTGTATATAAGGAATAGTGAAACAGTTAGATCATGTTAAAGTTGTTAGACTTTCTGGTGCTAGTGCCTGTCTTTGGGGCTTTTTTAAATGAATGTTTTTCTTTTTAAAAATACAAATGACGGACCTTCCATTTTAGACAAATATCCCTTTTTAACGATGGTGGGGTTTTTCCTAGTGAATGGCTTTTTTAGTGGGAGCTGCCTTGCTCTTTCCATCTGATCTCTGTGCCCACGTCTCTGAATGTTTCCATTTCAGAAAGGAGGAGGATTCTCGTGCCAGCAGGCAAACTTCAAAAGCTGCCATGCAAGGAAGTTCACAGTTCTGAGACATTTGGAATGAGCAAGAAATAAAACAACACCAAAACTCCTTAAACTTTTACTGCCATGCAAAAATAATTTGCTTCTTGGTTCCTCTAGTCCTTGTCATGCTAAAGTACTGAAACTTTATAATCCTGTCATCCCTAAAAAGAACCTGAGATACTTAGGAACACTCTATAGCTTTTAAAGAAAATATGATGTTTTACCTGTTGAATGCTGCAGTTGTGCTGTCTCACTCTGTGACTTAAAATGAGACTTTTGGGTGCTGTTTAGATGCAGGACACAGGTAATGGCTCTCTTTCCCCACATGCAACACTATTGCTGGTGTTTGTCACACCACAGACCCAAAGTGGTACCCAGAGTCGTGCTCACCCCTGTCCCCAGCACCCAATTCCAGCCATCCTGGTGGAGCTGAGTTTGAATTAGGCCATGTTTTTCTGTCCAAGCCTCCTAAGAGCCTATTGAGAGGGAAGAGGAATGGCTTTTCTTTCCAAGAGCAGCTGAATTCGGTGCCCTAGTTACCATGGTTTTTTAAATGGAGTACTTCAGAGGATGTACAAAAGCATCTTTAGTACTTGCAGTACAAGGAGAATGAAAGGATCTAGATTATGTCAGCAGTGTAGCGGAGACTTAAGTGAGTGTCATTCATTTATTGTTAGGATATGACCCAATTTGGATTGTATTTATGCAGTTGGAGGGGAGAATGGACCTGTTTCAGATTACTTTTGAGCTTTAAATGTACTTACAGGCTTTGTGTAGGGATTGCATTGGCTCCCGCTGGGTAAACAGAGCCTTTTGGAGGGTGTTCCCCATGTTCTGGAGCAGTGATGCATCCTGGCTTGTCTTGTGCTGCCAAAATGGGTTGCTTCATACCGCGTCTCTCCACATGACAATGTGCTGGAAGGGGAAAAAAATGAGTTGTCAGACAGAACTTGTCCAGCTGATTTTTATTTATTTTATTGCATTTTCTTGCAAGGCTTTTCAACCCTCCAGTTACTATATAATTTGCAGACTATTTCCAGCTAAGCAGATCCTTAGCTGAAGGCTGTGGCCCTGCAAAGGACTGGTGAAGGTAATAGGTCATGAAGCCCTCACACAGTGGGATGCTTCTTTTGGTTGGGTTTTTTTTCCCACCTCCTTCCTGTAAAACAGTGGGTGGTCTGTTTTAAACACCACCTGTGTCATGGTCCACTGCCTCCTTCTTTTCACCTGGCTATGATGGCAATATCTGCATCTCCTTCTGGGAGGCTCCTACTGTCCTTTAAACAATTTTGGTATTGCTGAGAGGAACACACCATCTGCAGATCCTGTGAAGGATGTAATTTCTTGAATTATTTTTTTTTTCCCTGCAAGGGTTTCTGTAGTAATTACATCATGTTCAACCCTGGTGATGCAAACTGCATTGAGAAGCGTCCAGAGCAGAAGCTGTGCTTAAACCCATCTGCAAATTTGAGAGGGGGAAGTGAGAAGATGAGCATGGAAAATTTATAAGGTACTGAAGTTTGGTAAAGCTCAGCCTTTCCAGCAAACACTATATGCTAGTTCAGATGGGCCTTGTGTGAAGAGCAGTGGAAATCTGAGTTGCATTGTAAATTCATTAGCAGCATTCACATTCATTTCAGTGGAGCCAGGGTTGCAATCTCCAGCTAACCAATGCTTTAAGTCTGTGCCTCTTCTTCTGGAGAGGCACATCTGCCTCACGTCCTCTGCAGCCTGCTTTTAAAGGGGACCCTTTCCCCATGAAGAGAGGGAGGAATGCATCTATCCCTTCCCACAGCCGTCCCAGCTAGCAACAATCTGGTCTGTGCCAAGGGGGGCTGCTTTCCAGCTCTGGAGGTGTATGGCAGGATGGTTGCTGGGACACTCACTGGAGGAAGAGAGGGCTGCAAGCACTTAGAGACTGTCTGGACTTGTTCCTTTGAAGATACCATCAGCTGCAAAGCTTGGATACATCCGCACCAGTGCACCCATGTCCAGGCTGTGCTGGCACCACTTGACTTCTGCATTAAGGGAAGTTGTTGCTCTGTGAGAATCGGCATTCAATGCTTTTAGGTTTACAGAGAACCTGCTGTCTGGGAAAGCTTTTTTGTTTGTGGCCCAAAGTACCAAAAGGATGTTAAATGCAGGTGTACCACACAGCTGGATGTGGGGGTGGGCAGGTGGCCTCATGGGGCAGGGTCCCTGGGGTCTGCCAGCACACCAAGGTCAGAGCAGCACCAAGTTGCCTGCAGCAACTGCAGAATTGAGCATGTAGGGGCAAACTGGCATTTCTTCCTTTTCCTGGCTTTCTCAGGAGTGCAGATGGCAGGTTTTGATAACTAAAGGCTTCGTACAGAGAGGTCTGTCTAGTGTGGGATATGTAAACCTCAGTTCAGGCTTAGATCTGTTCCTTTTCCGTCTGTAGGAGGTTTAGGTTGATTATTCTGTTTGGTTCATTTCTTCCTTCCTGGTTTTTTTTATTTTTTTACTCAAATTTCATAGTGGTGGTCCAAGTAAAAGGTAATGAAAATTTAGTGACTTGGCCTGCCTCTTACACAGCCACTGCCATGTGTAGTTAGCAGTTTAATGAGAAATGAGGCAAGGCAGAGCTCCTTTTGCTCTCATATCGCCAGACTGGCTGTGCAGGACTTAAGAGTAAGATGGGATGGTAATTGAGTGTGATGTTGTAGTCTTTAGGGCAAGACCACAGGAAATGCATTGTATTCCTTTGAACAGGATGGAGCCTTTCACGTAATTTTTTCTTTTTTAACTTTAATTCTGTAATCTTGATCTGTTATCTAAGAGCAGGAAGACGTCCTAAACTTGGAAATGTATTTCATCTGCTCGAGGAGCAACAGATTCCATCTTGGTCTGTCTAGGGAGCCCTGGTGTCCCCCTGGTGTGGGGCATCTTGTCTGGCAGATGCTGTGGAGGTTGCTGTGCCCAGGGCAATGCACTGAGTGACCTTTAAACTTGCATTAGGGCCGGAGGGTTTTTCCTCTGTTGCTGTTGGCTCACCTCCAAGGTATGTTGTGGGCTGTGCAGTGCTTGGCCACACGAACCTCCCCCAGACTTCCCCTTCACTGTGTCTCTCATACCTGAGAAGTCACTCCAGAGCAGCTCTCCACTGGTGCTTCCCACTTGGTGAAATCTGTCTGTATGGGCAGTCTGTCATTGATCTGGCCCAACTGGTAGGCTGACTCCTTCCAGAGCTCACTGGAATTTCAGAAGGAATAAAAAAATAGCTTTAATGTCAGTGGCCTTGCGTCAAGAGGATTGATTACTGCTTTTTCGTTCATCCTGCTTGCTTTTCTCCTAGACTTCTTAGGCCTGTGCAGATTATAATTTAATTTCCTCTCGAATTTAATAACTTTGAAAGGAATAAAATCAGTAGCTGTTTGGAGTTGTGATTGGGGATGCAGAAACTTTCATGCCTTTCTCTTCTACAGCAGATAATGCTTTCAGGTGCAAGGGGGAACATGGGGCTGTCCTGTTAAAGCAATCCACTGCATGTCTGCAGCAAGAGTACTGTTTCCAGCCCTATGGGGTAATGTGTTGGGATACTCTTTAGTCTTATGTGTGACCCTCAGCTTTTAAAGAGCACGGCTGATCCTGCTTTTTACCTTGGCAAGTCTGAGTCCCACATGCTGTGGTCCACAAACCCGGAGAGTGAATTTTTTGCCACTGCACTTCTCCCTGATGCTTTTAACCTGGTTTCAATATAACATCCCTGTCTGCTTTCTCCTAGTAACTCTTGCCCCATTTCACCTGCATTTGTGTGGAGGAGAAATCCTACAGAGTTTATTTTCTACTTTCCGGAGAGATGTAGTCTTAAGTTAATTGAGGGAAGACAGATGGGACCTGTCAGCTTTTCATATGCTGGCAGCCCATGAAGGGTAGAAACTGTGTCTGGTGGCTTGCCAGGATGAGCTTGTTCGTGTGTTGCCACAGGGTGGATGGGACTCGGGGGACGCAGAGAATGACTCCTTACAAAGTTGGGCTGCTGTAGTTAAGATGTCCACAGAACAAGTGACACACATGCCCCACTCTTGGGTGCAGCCACCCAAGGACCTGCTGCCTGGAAGGGTGAACCTGCAGATTGGCCATAGTGTGACATCCTTGAGCATCCCTACCGTGGCTGGGTGTGGAAGTTCTAGGACTGGTTTGCTCATCACCTGCCTGAGCTCCACTGTTGCATCCTTGAAGCCCAGGGGAATGTGAGCCCTTTTCTTGAAAGACAAAAGGCAAAGTGTTACAAACTACAACAGCTTCCACTCTAAAAACACCATAAAAGGCTGTGTCCTTAGGAGCTGGGCATGGGAGCAGTTCCCACCCACATTATTGCAGCATGAGTCACCAGGCTATTGCAACTGCTCTCCATGTGGATGCCCGGCTGAAGATGCACCGCGGAACCGAGGGAGGAAGGGGAGCTTCTCCGTAGCGCTGTGGAAGTGCTGAAGAGTTCCAGAGAAGAGGATGCGGGCATATGTGAACACTTTGCTTTCCTTTTTTAGATTTTTTTTTTGGCTGTTGTTTGGGTTTTGGGTTTTTGTTTGTTTGTTTGTTTTGGAACTTCCAGCAAATGGTGTTTGCTGATGATTTGAGCTTAAGACATTTGCAGCCAAGAGTCTTCTGAATATGTAGAACCCCGCAGTTTGCTTTTAGGAAACACAGTAATTGCCACATGATTAATATGAAGCTGGAAAACCCCTCTGGCATGGAAGTATGTTTTATTTACTCTCTTCAAGCAAAGTTTTTTTCTTCTCACTATCCTCTCTCCTCATCTTCATCCTTTCCCCCCCAACCCTGATGCCAGAATAGGCTGTGTGTCCTTGTGACAGATGGTGTAAAAGCACATCTCCCTTACATTGTGGGCTGCTCTTCCCTGTGCTTTTTATCCAACAAGCAGGTATTAGGGAGTAAACTTGTTTAGGTTTTTTAGGTCTCTTTCCTGAGACGCCACCCACCCCCAGCAAGGCTATGAGTATTGTTTTCCCTTTTCCTTCCCTTCTACTTGACGTCTTGGCTATCAGGGTTTACCGGAATAAGTTTGTCAGTGAGAAATTCTATAAAAAGCTTCCTTTATTTAGACACCAACCCAGTAATGACATCATGTGGGCACGTCTTCCAAGTTCCTCCAGGCTGAGCGGACAGAGGGAGGTGGTGGCTGTGAATCTGGCCCTGCCTCTTTCCCAGTACACCCCTGCGGTTGTGCTCAGTGGCTGTCCTTCAGAATAACCCCAATCCTCCTCCTCCTCCTTTGGGGAGAGAACAGGGAGGCCCCCCAGCACACTGGTGCATCTCCCTTTAGCAAACCTTTTAGTGGTAGACTAAACTTTATAGCTATGGTGGTCTGGTTGTCTTCCTGCTCATCACTTCCAGGTCAGTCCTTTGCAGTGGTCTTTGGTGGGTATTTACCTTGACTTCTCAGGAAAGCAGGAGGCTTGCACACATCTCTTTGATGCTACCAAATTTTGCATCAGGCCAGTTCCAAATAACTTTGACAGGGAAGCAGGTGGAGTAAAGGTACAGATGCCTGCATGGAGGGGCAGAAAGCAGCAGGAATGGGCACATATGAGACGTACTGCTTTTTTTATGGTGGAGGGAAGGAGGCATCTGGCAGGGGGAGGGCAGCAGAGCAAGAGTTGGCCACCAAAGTAATGGACTGTTAAAATTATGTTGTGTGTGACTTCTTAAAAACGTATTGGTTTGGGTGTTTTTGAGTGGGGGAAATGTTGCGGAGGGATAACTC
>VYZT01029240.1:0-24064 GCA_013400735.1 Pomatostomus ruficeps | reverse complement strand
GGGTTGGACAGGGCTTGGAGCAGCCTGGGATCGTGGGAGGTGTCCCTGCCCATGGATCTTTCCAACCCAAACCGTTCCATGATTTTGTGATTCAGGTACTCACTGCCTTGAGTTTGCATTCTGGATCCATGATTTGGGTTCCTCAGCAAGGGAAATGTTTGTTTTTCTCCAAATTTGAAATTCTGGAGAAGAAACAGGGAACACCCAAATGTGCGGTTTGGTGTCCAGATCTCCAGACTGAATTTTTTCCCTTTAATTTCTCCGAGAATAAATTCTATATCCTTCAATAAGGTTTTTATTCTAATCCAGGGACAGGAAGAACACAGGTCTGATTCACTATGGCAAAACAAGTTGGTTTGAGAGTGATTTTTTTTTTTTTTTCTGGTTTTATTTTCTCCCTGGAGGAGAGCTGGCTGCACTCACGAAGTTTCTGCATGATGGAATTTTGCAGGAATTCTGTCTCTGGAAATCCAGTGTTCATGGTGTGGTCAGCAGGTAAAAAAGTTCTGGAAAATTGACCACATGAAAATGGACTTTGCCAATGGACTGAGCTGCAAAATCCCAGCTTCCTCCACCCAGGTCATTCCTGCTCTTTGGAATTTGGAAATGAAATATCAGCTTTCAAATATCAAATATTGGAAGGTAATCACATTGAGCAAAAAGTTGGAACTTACCAGTTAAGGAGATAATAAAATAATTGTAGCCATGCACTGAGAACAAATTGATAAACAGAGAAAAACAACCAGAAAGAGAATTTTGGGGTATTTTTTTCTGCTGAGAGCGGCTGCAAGCAGTTCATTTTTAACATTTCTGTGACTGGATTTGAGCAGCAGAGACTGAAAGAAGAATGTAGGTTGATTTTGGAGAAGGATTTGCATAGCGAATCAATTATTGAGGAATCTTTTATAATAGCACTGGGTGCTTTTTTCCATCTTTAGATTCGGAAAGTGCTCTGTGCACGTAAGAAAAACCCAGCATTTTAAGAAGCTCACAATGGGGTTTTCAAGCACGGTGCCCCGGATCTATCACTTGATCTTGCAGTTCACATCCCTCTCGCACATCTCCATCAAACCCTTGAATAACTTCAGGTAATAAGAGACTGTGATTCACTTTCTACCCCTGAAAATGAGCGTCAGGGAGCCACATTTCTTCTTGTTCTCAAGTGGCTTTAACCACACTTCAAAGTCAGGTCAGGTAGAGCCATCCTATTACCTTCCCCTGGCTCCGGAATAATTGCACCTCATGCTTCAATCTGTGTGTATCAGCACCTCGCAGACGAACCTGGAAATGTAAAACAGGACGGCCCTTTTGCTGTAGGAACTTTGTTCGGGGCGTTGATGTGTGGGGGCATTCGAGATGCTAAACTGGCAAGAAGAGCCAATATAGATCTCGATAATGAACGGCAGAAATTTAAAGCTGCTCCTTTCTCGTTGTTCCGTCTCTTCAGCACGCACAAAAATTAGGGTGGTGACATCTACAATCTAAACTAAAATAGCAGAGATTTAGATTGGATATTAGGGAAAAATTCCTCCCTGGGAGGGTGGGGAGGCCCTGGCACAGAGAAATTGTGGCTGTCCCTGGATCCCTGGAAGTGTCCAAGGCCAGGTTGGATGGAGCTTGGAGTGATCTGGGATAGGGGAAGGTGTCCCTGCCCATGGCAGAGGGGTTGGAATTGTATGGATTTCAAAACCCCTTCCAGCCCAAGCCTTCCTGTGATGATTCTGTGATGCAATTACAGAAAATCCATGTAAACTCCAGGAATTCGGAATTATGATAATGAATTTTCCAAATATCCCAGGAATATGCTGGTCTGGCTGCAATGGCGAAGGAGCGGCAATTTAAAAAAAATTTTTTTGATTAAAAATAATCAAACCGAAGGGATTTATAAAACAGTGTTAACACAGTCTGTGATAGAGAGGAGAACTTCACCCACTCCGGAACCAGGAGGATCATAAAGCTGTCCCACATTTTCCAGGTAGTCTTTTAACCCCATTTTCATGGAATCACGAAAGGTGGAAAAGACCTCCAAGATCATTGAGTCCAGCCTGTGACCAATCCCCACCTTGTCACCCAGACCAGGTGACATCCAGTTGTTCCTTGGACACCTCCAGGGATGGGGACTCCACCACCTCTCTGGGCATCCCCTTCGAGTGCTTCACCACCCTTTCCATGAAGAAATTCCCACTGATGTCGAACCTGAGCCTCTCCTGACACAACCTGAGGACATTTCCTCCTGTCCTGTCCCTTGTTCCCTGGGAGAAGAACCCAAGCCCCACATTGCTCCAACCTCCTGTCAGGGACTTGTGGAGAGCAACAAGGTCCCCCCTGAGCCTCCTTTTCTCCAGCTCAGTTCCCTGAGCCGCTCCTCACGTGATTTATTCCCTAATCCCTTTCCCAGCTCTGTTCCCTTCTCTGGACACGCTCCAGCCCCTCAATATTTTAATTGTTGGCCCAGACCCGCACACAGCACTCGAGGTGTGGCCTCCCCAATGCCCAGCAGAGGGACAATCACTGTTCTGGTCCTGCTGGCCACACAATTTTGGATACAGTGGCTTTTATGACAGTTTATTTCCTTGGTTTTTCCCTGGATTTCCCTGAATTTCCCTGGCTATTTCCTTGATCTGTGTCTGTATAAATCCATGTTCTTCGTGGCAATTTTCTTGGGAATCTTTCACTCTGCTTTACGTTCTTTTTCCTCCCCCCGTAATTTCCTTTCAAGAAGGAGATTTCATGCCAACCTTCTGTTTGATACTATTCATTTTCCAAAAAAGCAAATATTTTTGGGGAAAAAAAAGTGTTCAGCACAGGAGTTGACAAGAAGATTTCTCAGAGTCAATCCTGGACACAACTAACACTCACCTTGCAATGATGTTTGTCTATTCTTACTAATAGAATATAAAATTAAAATACCATTTTCTGGTATAAACAGCATCTCTTCATCAATTCTAACATCTCTATCATCATTTTAAAACTCATTGAGTGAGATTCAAACAGAGCTTGGAAGAGCAGCAACACCACGGTGAAGAAATGCACGGAAAGAGCTTTGACATAGTGAGGTGTCATCTCAAGAAACCCAAATTTTCTGTTTATTCACGAGCTTTGTCTGCCCACAGTCAGCTGCTGCTGAGGTATTATTGTTTCTGCTTTCCACTTAGGTCGCAGAATGGCTTCTTTTCAGGAAAAATCAAGAAAAAAAATCAATAGGATATTGGGAAAGCAGGATGGGGAGATGTCTGAATCATCTCAGTGTCTGGACGATGAAATCTGTGGAGTTTGGTCTTGGCACAACTCTCGGCATCCCCGGTTCCACATCACAACGGATAATCTTTCCAGGCACAGAAATTTGCGGGAGTAAACAGGAAATGCCTCTGCAGAGACGTCAGCCAAGACACTGCAAATGTCTATCGGTAGGAACATCCCAAAATCACTGAACTGAACCTTTCCACTCATAATTGAAGATATTTATTGCCACCTCCAGTTTCAGACCTGGGACAAGCAAAAGCCAGGAGTGGGTATGACATTGCTTTGGCCTTGATAGGTCACTTCAGAGGTGACCCTTCCTTCATGCTGAGAGTCTCGATGCAGATCCCACTGAAATCCATGGAGATTTTTCCATCCAATTAATTCCACCTTGTGGCAGACTCAGAGGCCTTCGTTACAGCCAGGTCAGCACTTGGCACGAGCGTTAATTTACCTGGGACGGCAGCCAAGGAGTCCTGATTTTGCTGATGTTGCAGGAAAACCTTTCCCGATGTGTTCCACACCTCAGGGATTTTTTAAATCGCAGGGCATGGTCCCACCAAAGCTGAGCTTGGAGTGGTGTTTGGTGAAAGGTTGGAATTGATGATCTTGGAGAGTTTTCCAGCTTTAATGACTCCGTGATTCCATGATTCTAGGTTATTTCAAAATCTGTTTAAGCTTCACACCCTCATTTTCCTTGTTTTTCTTGACCAGGTGGTGTCTTCCAGGTTTTAGATCCCATCCAAAATGCAAATCTCTTTATCCTTGCTCGCATCTGATTGGGTGGGCTCTGAGAGGGGGAGTAGTGGATGCTGTCCGAGCCTTTCAATACCCCAAAGGGGCCTACAAGAAAAATAAGGTCAAGTTGTTGCAGGGACTGTGAGATAGGACAAAGGGTGATGGTTTTAAACTAAAAAAAACAGGAAATTTCAACTAGAAATAAAGATTTTTTTTTTTTTTTTTTTGCAATGAGGGTGGTGAAAGCCTGGAACAAGTTGCCCAGAAAGGTGGTCAAAGCCCCATCCCTTGAAGGGTTCAAGGCCAGGTTGGACAAGGCTTTGAGCAGCCTGATCCAGTTGAAGACATCCCTGATCACTGCAGGAGGGCTGGGCTGGATGACCTTTAAAGGTCTTTTCCAACCCAAACCGTTCTGTGATTCTCTCACTCCGTGTTTTTGCGAATCAACCTTCCTCCCACAGCGTTCCACAATGATTTTCACATTGATACAAAAATACATTTCCTCTTCTTAAAACCCAGGATGAATTTTGCCCCTTGGAAACCTCTCGGTGCTCTTGGGACCTCGCTTGGCTGCTGAGACTTCTCAAACTCAGTGCAGTCCCGCCCTTGCCTGTGCCTGTCTGTAAAGACACAGAAAAAACAATTAAATGACGAAAGAATCTTTGTTTGGGGTTGGCAGCGATGACTTGGCCGGGGTTGGTTGTTTTCTGGCACGTCCTGATCTACCTGAACAGCTCCCTCGGACTCACCTTGGACTTTGGCACTCGGAGCTCTCCTCCATATTAAGCAGCAAAACTTTGCAGCTCTTTCTTTTCAAGTATAAGCCCGACTGAGTGACCTTAATAGAAAACTGCCAACAAAAGCACAAAAAAAAAAAAGTTTAACTGAATTAAGCCTAAATAAAATGATCTTGAAGTTTTAATGCACACTTATCTATTGACATTGTCTCGCAGCTGGAATGAGAGAACAAAGTCCTTGCTCTGCTCTTCTGCAGAGCAGGCAAATTTAAAATGGACAGAGAAAGGGACCTGAAAGGCAAAGTCTTCACGTAAGGTTTAATCCAAGAGTGGGAACATCAAAGGTTCTGCTCCTGAACTGTGGGGACAACCATGGAACAGGAGTTTGGCTCCCAGCGAGGAAACTCCCCGGGCTTGTGGTCCTCATTCCATGTATGACAGAGGGAAATGCTGTAACAACGTCCTGTGGGCGCATTTTCTTGGTCTCAGCACAGGTCTGATGAATATTTAGGATTTTCTTCCTTGGCAGAGGAGGGAGAAGTGCTTGGAAGAGGATTGTGGTGGTTTTGAAGGTTGGGGACCCCTTTGATTTTTGTAGCAACACCAAATGTCCCCTTGTTCTGGTGGGGTATTGTGATGTGTGCGAGGTAAAATTCCCTGAACCATTTGAGCACTGCACATATAAACATAAACATTAAAACTTTAAATGTGCTCTTCAGCTCCATTCATCTCATCTTTCCACTCTCTTCCTCTTTCCTTTCCTTCTCCCCCTTTTTGCTGCTGAGAGATCATCAGATTTTAGAGAAGTTGGATGAGGCCATTCACCATCTCTTCTGCCAGAACTTGGTGAATAAATGACTGGAAGGCAGATACAAAACAAACAAAAAAATGTGATTTTTAAAGATTTTGTTGTGGTTTAACCCCAGCCAACGACTCAGCCCCATCCAGTCGCTCACTCTCACCTCCTCAGCAGGGAGAAGTGATCAAAGGGGTAAAAGTGTGAAACTTCCAAGGTGAAATAAAGACAATTTAATAGGTAAAGCAAAAGCTGCAAAATGGCGATTTTGGGTTCAAACCACGTGTTGAGCACTCAGAAAAATTTCTGTTGCAGATTAATAAATTGGCCAGTTACAAGAGGCTCAGCTGGAACTAAAAATCATTGGGAAATGGAAGCAAATTGAGGATGCATCATCTCTACCTGCTCTGTTCTTCCTCTCTCCCAAAAATTCAGATTTAACTTTTTTGGGGCCAGGCTGTGCCTGTTCTGAACCTGTTCCACTGCATTTCTGTCCTCACGACCCCAACCCACACCTCTGTGAATATTTTACCCTGACGAGGTGGTTGAAATCTTTTCTGATGATTAATTTCTGCAGGAATTGTGGGGAACCG
The DNA here is from genome assembly GCA_013400735.1 of Pomatostomus ruficeps. Lineage (NCBI taxonomy): Eukaryota > Metazoa > Chordata > Aves > Passeriformes > Timaliidae > Pomatostomus > Pomatostomus ruficeps. The sequence continues at coordinate 17,960 of VYZT01029240.1, read as the reverse complement.
CTATTTGTTAATGCACAGATTTCCCCGTGCTGCTCCTTCAGAGCCGAGGCGGTTGGAAATCAAATAATAAAAGTTCACATGAAGGGATTATTACAGCCCTTATAAGGACTTGGGGGAAATTATCATGCAAACAGATGGTGCTCTGAAAAAGTGTTAAAAATACTGCAGGATAATTTGTCTGGTTGACAAAAAGAATCGATATTAAAGAAATAGAGAGATAAAATGAGGTTAGAGAGGGAGACGAGCAAATTTTTTTTCAAATCCCTCATGAAGCTGCAGCATTTCCAACTTACTCTTCCTGATTTTTGCTCTGCTCTCTTTTTCATTTATGATTTTTCATTTATGACCTTTTCATTTATGATCTCAGACTCTACTAATAACGGAAAAATTGCTGAAGTTTTATTAGGCGGTTGAGAACGTGGTTATCAGAACAGGGTTTTCGGCCTCCACGTCTGGAATTTCGGGTTTAGGTTTTGCCCTCTGTGTTTTTCCATAATCACCTTTCCTTACTTGCCCATTTTCCTGTGCATGGCTCAACGATTTTTGTCTAACATAATATTTGGCTTTCAGGCTAAAACCTTTTGGATCAGCTCATGGGTGTGATGTCAAAAGGCCCAGAGGAATCCTTGGTTTCTTCTGAAATCCTGGACTTCCACTTCCACTGGCAGAGAAATGGATGGATAAGGATGAGTTTTCCTTCATCCGTTGATGGGACAAAAGTGGAACCATCTGGCTGGAGAAATTCCCCTCTGCTGATCATCTGGTGGTGTAAGACAAGAAGGAAAAATCACAGAATCCTCAAATGGTTTGGGTTGGAAGGAACCTTCAAGACCATCTCATTCCAACCATCTCATTCCAAACTCCTCCCATGGGCTGGGACACCTCCCACTAGACCAGGGTGCTCAGAGCCCCTTCCAGCCTGGCTGGATAATTAATTAATTAAATAAATAAATAAAGTAAATACCTGTTCACACTCAGGTTGTAACAGGAGGAACCTCCAGATGTGTTTGACCGATTCCCTGGACAGTCTCGCCTGCATAAACTGGAGGAGCAATGAAGAGCAGAGTCAAAACTCCAATTACAGGAAATATCAAGGCCCAGAAATCAGACCCAAATGTTCAGGTGTGAGTGGATTTTCACCGAGTTGGCTCAGTCAGGAATAATCCTTTAGATTTATGGAAGCAGTGACAGGACAAGGCTTTGAAGTGAAAGAGCACGGAATTAAGTTAGATATCAGGAAAAAAAAAATTTCCTGTGAAGAGGGAGAGACACTTGAAGAAATTTTCCAGAGAAACTCTGGCTTCCCCATCCCTGGAAGAGTTAAAGGCCCTGAGTAACCTGGTCTAGTGGAAGGTGTCCCTGCCCAGGGGAGTTGGAACTGGACAGCCCTGAAGTTCCTTTCCAACCCAAACCTTTTTCTGATCCTGTGATTCTGTGAGAATCCTCTCTCTGGCTGGATTCTGCTGCTGAACTCATTTTCCTCCATTTTATTTCTCTTCCTTTCCGTGTTTTCCGGCCAAGATCACCCCCTTGGTTCACCTCCCAACACTTCCAGCTCGAGAGGAGGAGATTAACGTGCACCTTCCTGCATCTCTACGTGCACATCTTCCCCATCGCCAGGTGTCGGAGACAATTACCTTCCTGGGCAAACAATGTCCACCTTTAATCCATTTCCACCAAATTAATTTCTGCGAGCGTTGCGTTATTACCGATGAGGGAGACGAACAAAGGGAACGAAGACAGGCGGAAAATCCCAGGGCACCAGCGCCTCGCTCCGAGAAGCAAACATAATTAATTGTGGTGGTTTGATTCCTGCACTTCCTCCTTGCCCCCGTGTCAGAACCCAGGTGCTTTAATTGGCGTGTTAATTAGTTCTGTGTTCGTCAACGGAGGCACCGCGATTGTTAAAGGCATAAAATCGCAACAGCAAAATGCTGCTGCCCTGGGCCGGCTGACAATTCCCTGCCAGAGTTACACAGATCTGTCTGAAACCAGAGATCGGAGGGGAATAAACCTCGTGGGATCCAGGGATTGCCTGTTCCTTTGGGTTCCCGTCATAATTCCATAGCCACGACCTGATATTATCACGGAACAACACGAGGGGGATTTTCCCGTCGCTGACCCGCCATTGATTTAACTCGTGGCTGTTTCCCAAATCCACGTGGGACTGGGAGAACGACCAACCTGTGGATATCAGGAGATTTGCACGTTTATTAATTAAACATTAATTAATCATCCACAGCTGATGGATTCGCCTAAATTCCCTTGGAATCCTGTTCGATGTGTGGCACAGGTGGCAAAGCACCCCAGGGACAGGACAAGGGGAATGGCTTTAAGAGGAGGGAGGGCAGATTTAGATGGGATATGGGGAAGAAATTCTTCCCTGTAGGTTGGAGAGGCACAGGTTGGGCAGGAATTCGGTGGCTGCCTCACCCCTGGAAGTGCCCAAGGCCTGGTTGGACAGCGCTTGGAGCAACCTGGGATAGCGGAATGAGAAGGAACCTGGGAAAGTTTGGAGCGAGATGGTCTTCAAGGTCCTTTCCAACCCAAACCATTCCGGGACTCCATGAAATAGGAAAAGAATTTCTGCAATTATCTTTATCCTCAGCAGAACCCCACAAGTTGAAGAAATATCACTTTTATGAACATCTGGGGAACTGGGGCAGCAAAATTTCCATTTTGGCTTGAAATTCTTTCTACAAAGGTTCCCTGGCAAGACAAAAAACTCAATCTGTACCCTGGTTACTCTCGATACCTCTGATATCCCAATCCATGGATTCTCCCACCCTGAAGGAGATGTTCACAACATCCTCTCTAAGCACAGGCAAATCAAAGTAAAAATTGTTTGGGATGACAACGACCAGCTGAGATTTTGCTTTAATTCCAGAGGTCCTGGCACTGAAGAGACAGGAACACCTGCTGGAATGTTCAAATATGTTTTCCTGAAGTGGAGGTTTAATTGGAAAATCTGAGCTGGTATGAAAAGGGAAGCTTCATCAGCTCCTGGATTTGTGAGGGTGGAGCAAAACAAACTGAGAATCTTATTCACAATTTTTAATATCTCTGCTTTTCATGCAACCCACTGCTCATTCTCCAAATCAAAATATAATTGAAAAGGAACGTCTGTCTATTTTCGCAGTGATGATGGAGTGAAAGCCATAGGATTTTTAAGGCACCCTATCCAGAGATCCTACAGGCTTTTTCCCAGTGAACTCTCCCATCAGAATGGAAATGAAAACTTTAAATTCATTTTGTTTTCACAACGGGAGAAAAAGAAAATCAGTCTCGTGGCATTGAGGCTTTATGAAGTATGCGAAGATTTACTCGCTGAGAGCCAAACTGCAGTGATATTATATATTTACTAAGGATAAAATATCCCCTTGGAAATGAGCAATCCCAGCCTTTGAAAATCCGAGTGAGGGCAGGAGGTATCATGAGGAAATCGAATATTGGAGCGAAAAATGCAGAAAATGCTAGTGCCATCTATTGACAGGAAAACGTAAAGGAGGAAGAGAAGCTGGATCCAAACAGGCAGAGAGGAGCTTGTTTGTTTTAATCACGACAAGTTAAGATATTTGTAAATACGCAGGTTTGTGTTTAGTCTTTTTTAATGATGTTGTATTTTGGGTAAATATGTTGACTTTCAAATTAATCACCGTTGTAATCAAGCTGCAGCGAGAGACGGGGATTTGCCTGTGACGGGAATTAGGAGTCATTGCTGAGTGGATAAACGCTGGCATTCTGACTAATGCTCCCAAGCAGGTTTGCAAAGTCATCACAGCCTGGATCCGGGCTAGGAAAGACGTTTAAATCTCATAGAATAAGAGGTGGAAGAATCCCTGGTTTCTAGATTTTCCCTGGCTTTCCACTGGAAAATATTTCCATTGTGTCAGGAGTGAGGCAAAGAGGGATTTCCATCCCGGCGAGCCAGCAGGAGGCAGCCAGCAGAGGTGGCACCTGGCACTGAAATCCAAATATCTCATTTTGATGCCTTAAAGGTGGTAAAAATCAGAGGCAGACACAGCAGTGCAGGGAAAAGGGAATTACCTTGGGTTTAATGGGATCCCACAACTCGTCACAGGTGGGAACAGCGGAGCAGCACCCGCCGGGTACAACGCGGATCCAATTTTATGGACCTCACAAATGAGCAGATCGACCTAAAATCCTCAATAAGAAACTGAACAAATGAGGGAACTGTCCCTCATTCTAATTATGAGAGACTCCAGCCGAGTTTAACAAACCTGTTCCAGAGAAGAGGCTCCGGGCAAGGCTGGAGCCTCTGGTTTGGAGACACTCGGGATGTTCCGTCTGCTCCCCTCAGAGAAGCCCCAAGCTGAGCTCAATCTCAGCCCCCAAGGGTTCTCCACATGTAGGGCTGAGGGACAAGGAGTGTTTGTGAAGGGGAAAGGGGATAAAAATGTATAAAAAGGGGATGAAAAGAAAAGACAAAAAAACCATCAGGCATCAATTTCAGTATCGGGGAGTCCGGATTAGCACCAAATGATCCTTTAATTTCAAATTCAAATTAATCCCTCTCCCTGCATTCCCACTCTGTCAACAGAGCAAATCAGACTCCACGTGCTTGGGTCACCGTGTGGCAAACCAGGATTTTCCCAATTTTCCCGGCCCCGTTCAGGATGTGGGAGTGTTGAGCTCTGCCTTTGGAACACCTGGAGCTGCACTCAGAACCCAACCTCGGGATGGTAACAGGATTATGGAATTATGGGTGTCACCATGGAGGGATGTCCCAGAAACCACCAAGTTATTTTGGGAATTGCTGTGTTTGTAAAGAATTCCTCTCTGCAGAAAAATGCAACGTTTGATAGCAAAATCCTTTCGTTTCGGAGAAGCAACTTAATTATTGTGCCTGTTATAAATGGAAAATTAAAGCTCAGAAGGACTTTGGGATACAACATGGAGCACTGAAGTCATCCGTGATTTCATATGGAGCCATTACATCCCGATGGAGGCAGCATTTATTTTTTATCAGGAAAAAATGAAGAATTCTGAGCAGTGCTGAACATCTTTTCCTTGCGCAACCGTTTTCCAGGCTGGAGGGACTTGTAGAATGTTCAGTGCAAAGTGGTTATCGAGAAAAAACTGACCACATACAGGAGAATATTTGAGACCAATCTGTGGAATTTCATCTGTGCGATAAAAGATGAAGTCCTGACTCCAGTGCAGGTGACTTGTAACTTCCTGTACTCCCCTCCTAAAGGGAAAAAGTCACAAAATCTGAGATTATTTTTTTCCTCTCCTTACATCTGTTTTTAAAAAGTTCTAAAAGTTCCATTGTTTTATTTTAATAAACCAAATGAGCTTTTGTCAAGAGAGAAAAGGAGGAAAAAAAGGCTGAGAGAAAACCTGGCAGGAAAGCCCGGACATTATTTCAATATTGATGTTATTTAAAAACTTACGTGGAGGGAGGTAAAAGCTCTTTGTCGGGACTTTAGGGAGGGAGAATCAGGTTTTATCAAACTGATCCTGGTTGCTGGCACGATCCTGAAACTCCTCACTCTGAAGAAATCTGAGCTCCCATTTCCCACCCCAAAGTGGTGATTTCATTTCACAGCAGGGACGTGGGATTTCTGTCCTTTGTGCTGCGCTTTGCTTTTGTGTTTTTGATGAGAAACGAAGGTTTGTATCCCCCCAAATGCTGTGACATTTTCACACTGCTCAAACACACTCTCTTAGGTACTTCAAGCACAAGACCTGCTTAAAAAAAACCCTTAAATTGAGTCTTACGGAGACATTTTTAATTATTTTTACGGAGATATTTGAGTCTGTGTGTCAGCACCGTCCACCCATCTTGAATCTTGTGGCCCAGGACCACCACTCAGTGGTTTTTGTGCATCAATCCCTGCAAATTCAGGAGGAATTTTTTCCTCTTCCCTGGTCTTCAGGGACACAGAGGAGAAGATCTAAACACCAACCACATGCACACACAAATCCACTCTGGTTTTTGCCTCCTGGAAGCCAAAATTCTGCACTCAGGCTAAAGGTTCTCCTCTCTGGCAGGCTCTTCTTTTTCTCACCTCAATCCTCTAAATCTTTTCACTCAGAAGGACTGATGACAATAGATCACAAATAAACAGCTTTAAAGATAAATAAATAACATAAAGGAGTGAGCGGGTCGTTGCCTGAGTAGAAAATGTAAATCCGAGTCAATGAAGAGAATAAAATGTGTCAGCTGAAAGAAACCCTGACGAAACAAAGTGTTTTTAAAATAAATCAGGCATGGGATGTAGTGTGCAAAGCCTCCTCCTCCATGGGAAACCCCGAGAAAGGATCATAAAATCAGGGATTAGTTTGAGTTGGAAGGGACCTTAAGGATCATTCAGTTCCAACCCTCTGCCATGGGCAGGGACACCTTCCCCTAGACCAGGCTGCTCCAAACCCCATCCAACCCAACCTTCAGCACTTCCAGGTTGTCCCTGCCCATGGCAGGGTTGGAACTGGGTGATCACAAAATCAAAATATTATAGAATAAATTAGGTTGGAATGGACCCATCAGGATCATTGAGTCCAGCTCCTGACCCTGCACAGGACACACCAAAAAATCCCAACCTGTGCCTCTGGAAGGTCCCTTCCACTCAAACCATTCCAGGATTATTTGATTTTTCCAAATAACCTAAAATGCCCTGGAGCAGAACTGCAGTGACATCTGTAGATGAGTATTTGGGAGTGCCTTTAGCATAACCTCAGACCACCAAACTCTGCGTCTGAAGAACCCTCCTGCTGCAGCTCTGCCCTTTCTCATCCCTCCCGTTCGGAGCCGTGGTCTCCTGTGCTCCATCTCCACCCCTCTGCCGTCCCCATTTCACACCTCACTTCCCGTGTTCTCCATGCCTGGTGAGCACCCAACCAGGAATCACTGCCGGAGGCAGCTGGGATGCAGATCGCCGGTGTTCCAGCACCGCCGCCGGAGTGACCTTTGGAAATCCCTGGACGTGAATTTTCTACCTCATTTCCCAGGGGAAAATATTTAAATATTTACATATTGTGGAACAGGCCGGGCTCGCTGTTACCGTGTTGTTGCTGTGACTTACAAAACATTACCCGCAAATAATAATAATAATAATAATAATAATAATAATAATAATAATAATAATAATTACAGCAACAACAAGAACAAATCCCAGCTTTTGTTGGGGCACCGACACCAGAGCACAGCATGAGAGGGTGGCATTTACCTCCCCCGTGTGCTGCCTGCTGCACCTCAGCTGCGGTAATTTATTCACACACCTTTAGAAAATAAAATTAAACCTCCCGGTAGTTCGTGAATATCTGATTTTAAACAAGGCAGCTGAAAACCTTTCTGGTTACTGGTGAGCAACACTCCTCGATTTATCCACGAGGGAGAGGTTTGTGATGTAAACGGAGGTGGGAGAGGGGAAGGGAAGGTGACCTTTGTCTCTCCAGCACCACAAAATTCCATATTCACAGCACCAAAGAGGCCTGAACCCCATCGGGTTTTCCTGTCCTCTTTTTCACACTGGTTTCTGTCAGCTAGAAGAGGGAAAGATAACACCCAAAAGGGGGAAAAAAGTTTGCAAACAGCACCTTTGGTGACCTTCCATCTGCTGCTGTTGGCAAGAATCCCTCAGAGCAATGCGGGTTTGCCTGGTTGGACCGAGTGGTGAGAGAGAAAGAGTGGGAAGAGTTTTTCTGGATTCACCTAGAAGGGATAATCGTTCATTATGAGCTGGAATTTGAGATTAAAATGAACATACAGAGATCTTACAGAGAGGTGGCTGTAAAATCCACCAGAGGCTGCTCACCCCTTTGGCCAGGATTGTTTTGGGGTTTCTCTGCTTTGTGAGAGGGTTTGGGGGTCACACGTTTACACCAAGAGTATTTTGTGTTGTGCTTTGTGAATACAGAGCATTGGGAAGACCTGGAGCTGCCAGAGATGCCATATTAGAGCTATCAAATATCGTCATTAACCAATAATCACCATATTTTTAGTATTTCTTGTTTAGAAATACCCTGAAACTGGAGTCATCTGGAGATTTTGAGACCCATTCAGAGGAGGGAAGCTGTGACATTCCAGCTGTTCCAGCATTGAAATAGCCGCTGCAGCCAGGGAATATTCCTGGATAGTGCTGCCTCATTCATTTGCTTTCCCTTCTCTGTGCAAAATGTATATTTTATCATAACTTAAATAAAGCAAAAAAGAAATCAAAAGATGTCTTTCCAATTTCGACACCGAACACCGGGTTTGGAGCGAGCACAATCTCCAAAGTCATTCAGACAATTCAGTTTTCAAAAACTGGGGTCCTGCTCGAGCTGATCACGTCTGCAGTAGAAAAATCATAAATTGCACAGATTTCCCTACGTCAAGGCAGAAATTACAATTTTACAGGACTGAACCTCCTGCTCCATCCAGCTGCTGCACTGGGAATGAAACATGAGCTGGGCCACAGCTGCCAGAGGTTGTTTTATGATCAACCTGGACTGACCCCGCTGTCTCCCAGGCTTCCATATCCCCTGAAATAGTGGATAAACATTGGAATGGGCTCCCAGGAAAGTGGTACAGTCAGCATCCCTGGAAACCTCCAAAATTCCTTCTTGGAGGGATCCCCATCCTGCTCAAATGAGCGGCAAGTACCTCAAGGAGTCTGGAAAGTCCTGCTTTGTGGTCAGAGTTTCTTAAAAGACGATATCCGTGTCTCTCACGCAAATGAAACAGGGAAGGAAGTCCTGGATTTCAGGAATGTAAGGAACAGATGTCAGGAGAAGAGGTTTTGGCCTTTACTTCTTAAAAGGGCTGATAGGACAAGGTGGAAAGGCTTTGAATGGAGAGAGGGCAGGGTGAGATTGGATTTTGGGAGGAAATTCTTCCCTGTGAGGGTGGTGAGGCCCTGGCAGAGGTTTCCCAGAGAAGCTGTGGCCGCCCCATCCCTGGAAATGTTCAAAGAGAGCTTGGATGGAGCTTGGAACAACAAGGTCTGGTTGTCCCTGCCCCTGACAGAGGGGTTGGAACTTTGTCATCTTGAAGGTCCCTTCCAACCATTCCATGATTCCATGACTTATCTTATCCTGAAAAGGATGAGGGCTCTTGGGTTGGCCAGAGGAACACGGGGTGAATTCTCTGATCCTCTGGACTGCACTTTGCCCATGGTGGGAACACACTCAGCTGGCTCAGATGAAGAAACATCTGTTGTAGACACCTGGAATTTAAGGTCTACATGGGGACCTCATCCTGAAAGGTCTCAGGACTCCCTGAAAGGTCTCGAGACGTCCTGAAAGGTCTCGGGATTTCCTGAAAGGTCTCAGAACTTCCTGGAAGGTCTCAGGACTTCCTGAAAGGTCTCAGGACATCCTGGAAGGTCTCGGGGATTTCTGAAAGGTCTCAGGGCTTCCTGGAAGGTCTTAGAACTTCCTGAAAGGTCTCAGAACTTCCTGGAAGGTCTCAAGGCTTCCTGGAAGGTCTCAGGACGTTCTGAAAGGTCTCAGGAATTCCTGGAAGGTCTCAGGACTTCCTGAAAGGTCTCAGAGCTTCTTGGAAGGTCTCAGGATTTCCTGAAATGTCTCAGAACTTCCTGGAAGGTCTCAGGACTTCCTGAAAGGTCTCAGGACATCCTGGAAGGTCTCAAGACCTCCTGAAAGGTCTCAGGATGTTCTGAAAGGTCTCAGGAATTCCTGGAAGGCCTCAGGACTTGCACAAGTGGAGGTGGCATCTGCCCAGAAGGTTGTGTGTGACCCAGAAGGGAGAAGGGCAGACTGGGGGTGTCTGGGGCAGGTGCACAGAGTGTCTGAATTCAGAGCAGAACTTTGGATACTCTCAGGAATTCTTGTCCCGGAGAAGCTGGAGTGCTGGAGACTGAAATTGCACTAAATATGGGTTTGTACCAAATATTCTGCCTAAATTATAGAGACTCCTCAGGCACTCCAAAAAACGAAAACAGAACCAGCAGCCTTTGGAGGTTTTCCAATTTGAGACATTAAATAAGAGGAGAATCTATCCCAGTGAGCGACATCTGAGGAACAACCAAAGCCACCAACCCCCCCAAAAAAATCCCATCCTTTATTTATCAGCACCTTCAAATTTAATGCTCAGATTTGGGGCCGGACTCCTTCCCATTCAGAAAGAAAACTGAAAACCTTTTCATTTCCCATTGAAAGGGATGCAATTCAGGCACCCACTTAGAGTTAAAAATAAGATTAAACGGGTGTGTGGTGCTTTCAGCCTCTCCGGAGGAAATAAGTGGGGCAATCTCCGTTCCCGCTCACAAACGCCACCGTGCATCTTGCATGAGCTTCTTGTCCCTGTCTCTTCCTGTCCAACTTTGCAAGTTATTGTGGAAGGACCTAAATAGGGCACGGAAGAACCTAAAAAAGGCACAGGAAAAAGTTTTACCTGGGAAAGGGGTGGATGGATGTGACCTCTTGAAGTTTCCTCGCGCTGATTGTGGTGTTAGAGACAAATCTTCCGGAAGGTGAAGAGCACCTGGAGATCTGGGACCAAGAAAGGTCAGAATTGGGGGGAAATCCTGCTCGCAGCCTTGCCTCGAGGTCCAGACAGAGCAGAGAAGCTCAAAATTCCTATTTGGCATTGGAACCTTCCCTGGGAAAATCGACAAAGATTTTGCTTTTTTTGGAGCCGGAGCAGTTCGGTTACCCCGAGCTGTAACAGAACCCAGCAACAAACTGAGCCCCAGAAAAGCCATCTATGAATTATCACTGTTTGGAAGCCTTTGAAAAAAAATGAGTTTTGTTTTCCTTTGAGGAAAATGGGCCTGTGGTAAATAAAAAGGGAACAAGCAATTAATTTGCAGGAAAATAATCCATTTTGAAAACATTTATGCTTCCAAATAATGACTTCCAGTAGCAGAAATCTCAAAAATTGGACTTAATACCCATTTCGAATTCACCGGCAATAGCACAGCAGGTTTCCTGGATGTGGTGAGCCAGGTATTAAACAGCATTAGCAAATTCCTCAAAGTTATTTTTTTTTCCCTGAAGTGACTTTCCCAAAGGACTTGTAGGATGAAGGAAAAAAATAGAGGCAAAGCACCTAGAGAAAAATGAATCTTTATTGTTATATATATGGCATTCCATGAAATGTAACTGCCTTTTTTCTAGGAGTGGCCAATTGCTTGTATTCCTTAAAAATATATATATATAAAAAATATGCTCTGTCTGGGGACTGTTAGAAAATTCTTTCCCCAAACAACTGGAAAGTTCTCTGGGCTCAGAAAATTTCAAGATGAATCCAACAACCCAAAGCACTCTAATGCTGTGCCAGCTCTAAAACCTCCTCAAGAACAAAAAATAATTATCGAGTAGGGATTTTTTTGGGAATTAAGTTGACTTCTCTGGGGATCCTGCCTTTCGTGGTGGATCTGTGGGACACTCAGGTCTCTAAATTATTCTGTACTCTAAATTTGTGATATGGTTTAGTGGGCACCATGGTATTCAGTCAAAGGCTGGACCTCAAAGTTTTTCCCAACCTAATTCCATGTTTCTAAAGCAGAAATTCCTTTTTTTTTTTTTTTTTTTTGCTGTTCAGGCCTCTCACCTGAGCTCAGGAAGGACCTACCTGGGACCAAGGTGCTGAATGCAGCAGTGCAGTTATCCATCAAAACTTCCATGAATTCCTGGTTTTGCTGATGGTTGATCATAAGCAAATCTCTTTTGTGCCTCACTTTCTCTTTTGAATAGAATAATTCAGTCCAGACTCTCCTCATCAAACTGATACAAACTCATCCAAGCTCTCAGCATAATTGAGGGGCTTCACTGTTCGCTTTGTTTCCTGTCTTCTCCTGCCTTCCTGGCTGAATTTGTGGAAAGACAAATTGACTTTAGCTCCCCTTTCCAGGACTCGGGAGGAGGCAGTGCTTGACAAGGAGCTAATTAGCCCTTCCAAGGTGAACCCAGCGCAGGAGAAGAGAGATAAGGGACTCCTCGGAGTGACAGCTGGAAGTGACAAGAGTGAAGAGGAAGAGGCGTCAGCACTCACTCGTTGTCCACAAATTGTTCTCCCATCCAATTCCTCAAGGTTTCAGCGCTGAGTTCAGAGTTACTGTCAATTAAACAATGCCTTGGCGAGGCGTTAAATTGCAAATTCTTGCTGATGGCTGCTCGAACCCGACTTTATAGCAGGCAGAAACAGCTACCTGGGCTCAGCAATCATTAAATATCGCAGGGAGCAACACATGCCCTCTCAAGGCTGAATTTTGAAGAGGGCAGCATCTGTAAAGCAGTCAGAAAAAAGAGTTACGGGGGATTGTGGGATCCTAACTTGCAGGAAACCAATAAATGTTTTCAATTCCGGCGCCGGTCGTAACAAAAGACGCGGAGATCTTGGAGAGATGCATTCCTTTACCAGCAACTGTCCTCATTTCTTCTGAACTTTTTGACAGCTGGGTAATAAAACTCAGGGAAAGAAACTGAGGAGGCAAAATCTTCACTTTCTCCTGAGATGATTTGTGGAGAAGCATTAAAATTCTTTCATCAATATTGTCAGGACAAAAACTGATTTGTGCTTGAAAGGTTTTCACCAGATCTGTCATCAAGGGGATAAGGGGGAATGGCCTTAAATAAAAGGAGGGAAGGTTTAGATTGGATATTAGGGAGAAATCCTTCCCTGGGAGGGTGGGAAGGCCCTGGAGTGGAATTCCCAGAGAAGCTGTGGCTGCCTCATCCCTGGAAGTGTCCAAGGCCAGGTTGGATGGGGCTTGGAGCAGCCTGGGACAGTGGAAGGTGTCCCTGCCCATGGCAGGGGTGGAACCAGATAGATTTTAAGGCCAACCTTTTATTCCACCAAGCCCTGAGACTTAGAACAATTAAACCAAGCTTTACTAATAGGTCATTAATGAATTGCAAGTCCCAGGCAGTCACTTTCTGGGCTGAGGTGACCCCCAACCAGCTCATTTCTTGTCTGAGGTGGGTCGTACGTGATCCTTGGTGGCATTTGCTGCAAAATATTTCATTCTGATTTGTCCTGATGTTTCTGACAATCTCTTTCTTCTTTCACCCATTAGGTTTTATTTCTGAATTAGTTACTGCCATGAAAAGTCCTGGAGATCTCCCCGTGGCTGTGCCTCCAGGATCTTCTAGAGGCAGGATGTGTTTTTATTCATCTGCGGTGAACGAACTAAAGGTCATGGCTGGATAATATTTTTTCATAACCAAGACCACGAGTTCCCTGAATTCCCTGAGTCATCCTGCTTGCCCTTCCGTGTGCTTTTGAGCAATCATCAAAATCCTTCCCCTGATGAGAATGGAAAACTTCCCTTTCCACCATGGAAGCTTTTGAGATCCTCAAATAACACCTTTATCGCTCCCAAATGAACCAACCAGCTTAAGAGAGAAATTAATGGAATATTGTGCTGTGAGATGCCTCTAATTCCCAGTTTATCTGTTGGTCTTCACTGTTGTTGTCCCTGTGGCAGGGAAACACAAATTCTAAATAGTTCTGAATCAAAGTTTGAGCCCCAAAGTGTAATTTTCCCACAGGAAAACCGCTGTTTGATCAGTTTGATCCGTTTCAATCTTCCTCTGACTGTTCCATCCCTTGTTTACGCTCCTGCAGCTTCATCTGCCAGACTGGATTTTCAGATTTGTTTCCCAGCACAAAAACCAGCTGGTCAAATATTGCTGAGCTTTTCTCAGTCTTCTGGTGGAGAAACGTTGGGAGTGTTCAACAACTGGCACAATCCTCTGTCTCTGGGTTGTGTCCATCCATTCATTCTCATTTGGGCCAAAATAAGAGAAGCAGGAGAGTTTTCCAAAATCACAAAATCATGGAATCGCAGAATGGGTCAGGCTGGAAGGGACCACAGTGAGGTCAGCTGGGGCCACCTCCCTGCTCCAGCAGGGCCATCCCAGAGCACAGGCACAGGATTGTGTCCAGGCTATTCTGGAATATTCCCAGTGAGGGAGATTCCACACCCTCTCTGGTCTCTGTCCAGGGCTCGGTCACTGCACTGAAGTTCTTCCTCATGTCCAGGTGGAACTTCCTGGGCATCAGTTCCTGCCCGTTTCTCTTGTGCCATCGCTGGGCCCCACGGAGCAGAGCCTGGGCCCTGCTCTGAGCCCTCCCTGCAGACAGGGACAGACAGGGCTGAGGTCCCTTCTCAGATGTCTCCTCTCAAGGCTGAAGAGCCCCAGCTCCCTCAGCCTTTCCTTGTCAGGGAGATGTTCCTGTCCCAAAATCATCTTCAGATCCCTCTGCTGGCCCCACTCCAGGAGCTCCATGTCCCTCCTGTCCTGAGGAGTCCAGCACTGGACACAGCACTCCAGATGTGCCTCACAGGGCTGAGCAGAGGGGCAGGACCACCCCTTTGACCTGCTGGCCATGCTCTTCCCGATGCACCCAGGGTCCCATTGGGGTATCCTCAAAAATCTTCATCTTTCTCCACAGCTTTCCATCATCCTTGTCCTTCACCTGGCTGTCGCTGTGTATTTGTTCTGTGCTGTCATTCCTTGATTATTTCTCTGGCACGAGGGAGTTTTCCACTCATTTGTCAAAAAGAGGAACAGCACCTTCATCTACGCCGAACCTCAGTGCCCACAGAGCAATAAAGGTGGAAAATCAGCCCAAATTGGACACAAATTCAGGCTGCTGGGTCTGCAGGAGGTGAGGGTCACCATCTCATCACCAGCCTTGTAGGTGACTGGGCTGACCCAACCCTGGGGGTCCAGCAGAGCCGTTTAATCCTGTTCCTGCGGCTGTGCCAGGGAAACACAAACCCAGGGATGTCTGGCTGGCCTCCAGCCCTCTCCAGCTGGCAGGATACACGTGGAAGTGAGGGTGACCACGCCGAACGTGGCAGCAGAGCTGCTCTCCTCATCTGCACAGCTCCTCCCGCCCTGCTCACTGAACAGGGTTGAGTTTTAAGCTCTGCTTTGCCACCTCGAGTTAATCTGGTCCTGACACACCCGAGAGACTGACAGGGCTGGGAGCACGAGGGTTGGATGGGTGGACGGCCTAGGGTTAACAGAATTCATCTCCCAGTCTCCTATGTGTTGTGAGAGGACAGAACAACTCCTAACAAGCCTTGTTTTAATGGGAAAAACCGGTTGGAGAAGAGATGAAACTTCACCAGGCCATGATTCAGATGTCCTGGAAGTACCCAGAGCTCAGAGTCCACAAGAGCTGCAGTCACAGAGTCACAGAGTCATAGAATAATGGAATGTATGGAATGTTTTGGACCGGGAGATCATCAAGTTCCAAACCCCTGCCATGGACAGGGAACCTTCCCCTAGACCAGGTTGTTCACACCCTCAGCCTGGTCTGGGTCACCTAGATACAAAAAAACCCCCAAGTCCATGCCCAAGAAAGATTTTTTTTTTTCTTTTTTTAACAGCAGGAACAATCAAACAGTGGAACAACCTTACCAGGGACTCAGTGGAGTCCCCAGTCCTGAAGGTTTTCAAGCCCCATCCCTGGAAGTGTCCAAGGCCAGGCTGGACAGGTCTTGGAGCATCCTGGGGTAGTGGGAGGTGTCCCTGCTCATGGCAGGGGTTGGAAGGAGATGATCTTTGAGATCCCCTCCAACCCAAACCATTGCATGAATTTATGATTCTATGAACTCGAGTAGAATCAACCAAAAGCCTCTACTAAAAAAATCCTTCAAACCAGGACCATGAGAGAAAAGATGATGGATTCTGGCAGATGGATGGAGAGCAAATACAGAACTCAAGAACATTGATCAGTTTTGAACCACTTTTCCAAACAGCAGCTGCAAAAACTGGTGGCAAATCCCCCTCCTCGTGGTGAAGAACGAACTCTCCTCTTCCATTTTCACGCGCCTGGAACAGCTCAGACAGAAGCCGAATTCAGCTGCGTGATTCTCCTTGTTCCCAATTCACTTTTTGTTCAAGGTCCCCTCAAAGCCGAGCAATTTGGGGGGAAATGCATTTTAAAAGACGCTTTAATACCTTCACTGTGGACTGCCTTAGGCACTCTGTGAACGGAGCAGCTGAAATGCTCATTTTAAGCTGCAAGCCGGGAAATATTTCCTGGCTGTTCCACGCTGCTGACGCTAAGGTGACACTTTTCTGTTTTGTTCCAACACGACACTCCTTGACTTTCCTTGGTTCCACTCTCACATCGCAGCTACTCCCTGAAAACGTCAGGTGCTCTCTTTTGTTGAAGATTTGTGAGTGAAAATTCGATTAAAGTGCCCGTGCTGTTTACACCAACTGCTTTGCCAGGTTTTATTCCCAAAAATAAAGGTTTTTTCTTGTAGCTGATGATGGGTCTGCCTTGATCCAAACCTTAACAAATCAACCTAAGATTTTTAGACATCTGCAAATTCAGGCAGGTCCCAGCCAGCTGGTGCTGCTAAAAACCAGATTTATAAATATTAAAGTGGGAAATGGAAAAGCTGATGGACTCTGCTGTGTGTTGTGTTGGGCGGTTCAGCTTGTTACAGTCGTAACTTAATCCAAATTGATTTTTATTACAATTCAGTGTAAACACCTTGAGAGACCCCGATGGCTTCTTGGAGCTCAGCAGGAGAGCAGATTGCAGCTTGGATTGGTTTAGGAGGCATCAGGCTGTTCATTAGCGAAGGGAGCCTCTTGAAGAAGCTCCATAAATTGTTTTCGGGAAGAATTTCAGTTTTAAAAGAGCAGAGAACGAGCACAAGCCACCAGTGTCTCCAGCCAGCAGGAGAATATTTCACACAGTGAGAGATCTTCACTTTTACTTTAATTTTTGAATTATATTTTATCCTCACCGAAGGCCATTCCCCATGGTGGTGCTCCACAGCTCCTGTTTCCTGCGACTTAGAGGCGAAAAATCAAATTTATCCGTGAGTTATCAGTCTGCAGGCTTGAAGTTTGTTCCCCAAATTCAGGTCAGAGCAAATTCCAGGTTTTTTGTAGGATATCTCCTTAAATCCACTCCTCATATTGGAATCATGAACTCCGTTTTGGAAAAGATCTCCAAGACCATCAAGTCCAACTTGCAACCTTTGGTTGAGGGTTTTACTGTCTCCCCACATGTTGGAAATGTAAAATTCCCAGAAATACACAAATCCAGTTGGATTTTAGGAGAAGATTAAAAGGATTTTGAGCACTTCAGGAGGAGAAATGCAACAAAAGACGAGAGAGATTTGTGCAGAGAGGAGTAACACAGGGTTTTCAACTTTTCCTTCTTTGAAGGTTTTCGAGTCCATCTTCCTTTTATCCAGTACAAAAACAGATCTGGAAAGGGGGAAAAAAAAGTGGTTTTTAACTGGATTTTGCTTCATTTATTCACCTTCAGAATCTTATTTAGTCCATGGCTATGAGAATAACTTTTATAACATCATTTTCAAATGCTGCTTTTGCCCACGTGAAGGATTTGGCCAAAGGAAAGAAATTTTTCTCCCATTTAAACCAAGATTTTCTCCTTTTGAAACCAAGATTTTCTCCCATTTAAACCAAGAATTTTTCCCATTTAAACCAAGACTTTCTCCCATTTAAACCAAGACTTCCTCCAATTTAAACCAACGATTTCTCCCATTTAAACCAAGAATTTTTCCCATTTAAACCAAGACTTTCTCCCATTTAAACCAAGATTTTCTCCCGTTTAAACCAAGATTTTCTCCCATTTTAATCAATGATTTCTCCCATTTAAACCAAGAATTTTTCCCTTTTAAACCAAGATTTTCTCCCATTTAAACCAAGATTTTCTCCCGTTTAAACCAAGATTTTCTCTCATTTAAACCAAGATTTTCTCCCATTTAACCCAAGAATTTTTCCCTTTTAAACCAACACTTTTTCCCATTTAAACCAAGACTTTCTCCCATTTAAACCAAGATTTTCTCCCATTTAAACCAAGATTTTCTCCCGTTTAAACCAAGATTTTCTCCCATTTAAACCAAGAATTTCTCCCATTTAAACCAAGAATTTCTCCCATTTAAACCAAGACTTCCTCCAATTTAAACCAACGATTTCTCCCACTTAAACCAACACTTTTTCCCATTTAAGCCAAGCCTTTCTCCCATTTAAACCAAGAC
>VYZT01029239.1:0-26647 GCA_013400735.1 Pomatostomus ruficeps | reverse complement strand
AAAAAAAAAGAGAAAAAGAAAAATGAAAAAAATCTAGGCAGAAGCCATGCAAGGAGGATAAATGCTCAAAAATTATTGTATAATAGAGAGGTTTCCAGGTCATTCTGCCCCATGAAAATGCATACAACAGTCCATGAGTTCATACCTAAGTTTTCCAATGAATACTATATAATTTTGTGTATCATTTGCACCAACAAATCCATCATACATGGCGAGAAAATCTGACTCCACTGAAAAATCTCTTTGCAGCAAAGGCACTAATATAGACAGGAATACTACTGTCGATAGAACTTAGCTTGCTGATAAAACTCTGAAATGAAATGTAAATGAATTAGTAAGCACATGATGGTTGTATTTCAGGTGATGGACAGATATATGTCCTTTACTGGTTAGTTTGGATTGATGGAAGAAAGGGATTGGGCTCTGATGAGCAGAAACCTGGCCTTGTGCCATGCCATGTATTTCAGCAGAGCACACAGTTTCACACTGCATTGAGAGTGAGAAAAACTTAGCATAAGTTAAACTTCCTTAAGCTTTCCAGCATCTAATCTAAGAACGAATGTCAAAAACAACAGGAAAACAGGAGGCATTATTTTCCGGAGAGTGAACATTTTCTTGCTGAGTTGTGATTTTGCCATGAAGATGATTCTATTTTTTTCCTTCTAGTCAATATATCAGTTTATGAAGGAACCTATGCAAATCAGAGGTGAATGACCCCCTAGCTGTTTCTTTTACACTCTCACTGAGCACATTTTCTGTTGTGGATGGTGGATGAGATACAATTTTCTGTGCCTTGTGCAAGAGGGGTAAGAGTGTGCACAGCATCCCAGGGGTCAGCGTGAAAATGCACACAACCTCCTGCAGCACAGGGACATAAAACTTGGTGAGGGCAGTTTTGGGTAAAGGTTTTAAAAGGGTTGTTTTGTGAAGGGAAGTTCCTGTGCATATTGATCAGGAACAAGTGAATCATAGAAGTACCCTGGTGTTGCAACTGGTGTTGGGGAAGTTGCTGCTACTGATGCTGTAGCTCCTGCAAAACTGTGACATGCTTTGGGGAGTTTGCATCTTACACCTCATATCTCTTTCCAGTGCATGCCTGTGATGTCAGCTGGCCTGAAAAGGACTAGTGAAGGATGGGAAATAACCTCTGAGATTAGTTTGATGGCTGTGACACTTAGCCCAAGGGACTAGGACTAGGCAAGACTCCTCTTGAGTTTAAGGCCCCAGTTTGTGATTGCCAAACCTGTACTAACTTCTTTTCCTTTTTTTTTTCTACTTTGATTTTCCATCTTTACTGTCTCTCAGCATCAAAAATCATGTGTACTGAGGTTCAGATTAGAAAGATTACATACAAGTCCCATAGCCTGTCTTTTGAATTTGGAAAACATCCATAATGGGATTACACAGAAAAAGAATAGCTAAGCAGTGACAGAAATGCAATAGAGAAGGTTCTTAATGGATATTTTCCAAATGTCTTTCTGGGAGATTCACTCTGATGTTGCAAATTCCCTGTGAATTTACTCTTTGCTACAGAACTCAGTTTTTCCATGACACAGAAAAATAAGTGGCATTGCTGTAAAAAGAAAACTAAGCCATTCTCATGATGTCTATAGTATTAGGGTTGGGGGAGGGTGCTGGTCTGCTGAAGGGCAGGAAGGCTCTGCAGAGGGATCTGGACAGGCTGGATTGATGGGCCGAGGCCAATGGTATGGAGTTCAATAAAGCTGAGTGCCAGGTCCTGCCCTTGGGTCACAAGAGCTCCCTGCAGAGATACAGGCTGGGGAAAGAGTGGCTGGAAAGTGGCCTAGCAGAAATGGACCTGGGGGTGCTGACAGAACGCACCGCAGCAGTCAACAGCAGCTGACCATGAGCCAATGTGTGCCCATGTGTGTGCCCAGAAGGCCAATGGCATCCTGGCCTGTGTCTGAAATTGTGTGGCCAGCAGGATCAGGGAAGTGATTCTTCACGTGTACATGGCACTGGTGAGGCCACAGCTCAAGTTCTATATCTGGTTCTGGGCCCCTCAATTCAGGAAGGACTTTTAAACCAAATGATGGTTCTAAATACAACAAACATCAAGCATATAGGAAACCATGAAAGCATCAGTTCCCACATCAGATATCTTACTGCAAGAAGGAATGCAGATGAAAATGAAGAACTGATAGTTATATGAGAGAATGGGTGAGAATCGAATTTGAAAAGTGGTGATTTCAGTAGCCACTGACTAGTGACATTTCCCAGGGTACTGAAACATTTAACTACTACCTGTTTCACTATTCCAGAATTAGAAAATCAACAGATCTTGGAGCAAAAAACGTAGAGGATGTGTAGCACTGATCAGAAGTAAAATGGCATCCAGGAGCTTAAATGACAGATGTCTGTAATATATTTTGAGTTCAAAACACCCTACAAATCTGGCATGTCTGATCTGGAAATCAATAGTTCTTTGCCTTAATCACTTCGGTAACACAGAGTAATTACAAACAATTACATCTGAAGGAACATTCAAAATATCAAAGCAATTAAAGGAAGCGTGAAATAAGCAAACAGTACAGAAAAGCAGCCATTCTTATTTACATATTAGTTATGTAGGTGTACAGGGAATACCTGCTATTCTGAATTACATTCTGTTTTTCTCTTTTCAGTTACATTTTGCAATGTGTTTTGTTTTTAGAGAAAACCAAAGACTGAATTGGAAGGAAACAAATATGCAACATTATGTTTTTAAATCAGAAATTAGGCCTTTTTAACAGGAGTATCTAGAAGAGGCACTTCTAGAAATTCTGAAGCCCTAGCTGAGGACATGAACACAGACCCAAGTTAGTGGCAGAATGGTCAGGCAGCAGAATTAAAGTCCCAGCCCTTCAATACTTTAGTTTCAGACCACTGAAAAAAAGATGGAGGCTTAAATCATTCAATATATGAGAAACTGTGTTTATTCTTAGTATAGAATGTTTTATGAAATGTTCTATGTCTTGTATTTCATACACTTTTGATTAACTCAAGATTTTTCCATTTTGCAATGAAATAATCAGTGATTGATTGGATCAGTCAGATGTAACATTGAGAGAACAGCAGGTAATAATGTACGCACATTAAGGAGGAAAGAGTTCAGCAGTTTTGGTCAGTGTATGGTTCAATGTGGGCCTGGAGATGGTTTCATCCTTAGACTTGTTTGCTTGTTCAATACTTTTACTCTAGTAAAACAGTGGAATAAGGGCAGTTTGGGAAAGCAGAGTATGGAAAATAATGAATAGGAAGATGTTTGAATAGGAAGATGATTTGGGTTGCTGGTCCTCTGTCCTTGTAACACGAAGAGAATCTTTCAAGCTATTTAATTGTAGCAAACTGCTAAATAATATCCAAAGAACTCTTTTCCATTTACCATGTTGTCAGACTGTGGAAATCATTGTCCAAGAAGTTATTAAAGACTGGGCACACCAAGATTAAAAAAATTTAAAACATTTAATGTTTTATATGTTTTGGCAGACCTCATGTATGATATATGATTTATAAAACTTCTCTCTCCTCAGTCATTCACCTGAATTGCTCTAAGAACACCAGGCACCTGGCAGACTAAACTAAACGTATCTGCTTTGTCTTTATAGACTGGAACAGAAGTAAGAATTAAAGGATCAGAAACTATAATGATTGAATCAGAAGGTATTTTGGAGGAACCCAATTCTCAGTAGCCTCATGTTATTTATAACACAATTGTTTCTTTAACTTTATGCAAGTTTCTTCTCAGATTTCTGATTAATCTAATAATAATTTTCTACACCTTTCTGATTTTTTCAGGTCTTTTGTGAATGCAAATAATTTGAGTTAGATACCACTTTCTAGGTGTGATTTGGTATAATATGTTTAATATTCTACTCCGTCTGTTGGAATTATCTCTCTTCTTTCATTAGTGCTTAAAAGCACATTCACCACTGCCTGTGAATGAGATTGCAGAAGATTTGATGGAATTTATGCTTTTTAATGTAGCAATCCTTTGACTTGACAACAGATCCATCACTGATATATTCCTGGATACTTTAAGGCCAATGTTTTTCTATGTATATAGAGCAAACCAACTTCATATGTTTGCAAAGCCACTAGTTCAGACCCATAAAGAAAAAATGAACAAAGACTAAAGCCTAGAATTTACTTGGTTTGCCCTTCTTACTGTTACCCAGGGAGAGGCTTGTCCTAGTTTCAAAGACAGGTATTTTGCTAAAGAAGGCAGAAGCCTCCTTTAGAATAGGAGAAATGTAACCCCTTTCCCTCCGAATTGGCAAAATTTTGAAATCAAGGGGCTCTTCAGGCAATGGTATGAGAAAAAAGGAATAACAGTCCTTTACCAATATTATATATATATATATGATGGGACAGACAAAACAACAACAATGGTAACCACAGCAAATCAGAACAGACAAACCCAGGGACAGTTTCTTTCTGCTCTGTTGTNGAAGCCCACGGGTGGAGGAAGAGTCTTTCTGGAGCTCCAAGCAGTCCCTCTCCTCTCCGTGTCCAGGAGCGAAGAAAGTGCCCTTCAGCTGTGCTTGGCTCTTTTATCTCATCCCAGTCCCCGTATCCCTGCCCCTCTCTGAGGGGAAAAAATCCCAGCTATCAGGGAATCCCAGATAAGGCTAGCCAGCCACACCCATTTCCGAGCCAAGTCTTTGTCCCGTCTTAATCACCCACCATTAGGTTTCCAAGCAACTAATCACTCGCCCATTATACCCCCCAGCAACTAGAAAGGGGAAATATTCCAACACAGAGAGCCAAACAAAAAAAGAAAAGTATCCCAAACCCTGACAAGGCTGAATTTCCTTAGGAATTCTGATGGCTTCTCTAGTAAATTTCAACTTTAGTGTTTACTTCAGCACTCAAGACCGGAAATGTAATAAGAAAGATCCATCAAGCCTGGAAATTCTGAACTACAAGCAGCATTAATTTGTAAGCATAGGCTTCACAGTTCAGATTGACTGCCCATGTAGCAATCATTATTTTTATTGGGACAAAGAGATGGGTGAAACAAAGATTAAAGAGTGCAACTATCCCAAGCTAACTTCTGACAATATAGAAGTAGCCCACATTAGTGTTATTTCTGCATCTATTGACGTGCAAAGAACCACATCTTGAAGTTCTTCCAATCACCATTCTTTGCCCTTAGATTCATCATGTCCCCTCAAGCCTATGTAGTATGCAGTATTGGAATAGTCCAAAAAAATAATCCAAGAGAGAGGCGAAAAGGATTTCATTTTCCTCAAGCAGTGATTTTTAAAAAAACTTGAATCAATGGTCAGTCACCAAAAAGTTCTTTCTACACATCTATGACTGAACGTGCAACCAAAAAGTTGTAAGGATAACCAAAGCCTTGTAAAAGATGTAAGTTTGACTTGATGAGAACATGGTTGAGTCCCCATGCCTAAAAGGCAGAATTTTGCACTTGTATCCAACTCACAGCTTTGCTGGCAGAGGTGGATCCAAAGCTACATGGACTAAAAGGAAGGCTTTCCCAGTGACACCTGAGGGTGACCTGGGCAAGAGCTGTTCGCAATAAAGTTCAGATGGACGTGATTGTCAGTCTCAAATGCTTCTGTGCTAAATGGACCTCTCATGACAACTCAGGGATCACAATACTTTGATGACTGCAGGGTGACAATGTATGATCCTGCAATCTCCCTCCAGACCTGATAATTCCATCTCCTACTACGGACATCTCTCATTTTTGGATAATCCTGCTCTGGGTGGGATTTCCAAGCTAATGGCATGAACCATTAGCTCCAGAACCTCTTTTTCTGTTCATGGCAGAAGAAGCCTCCCACCCCTCCCTTGACAGGCCAGGACTAACAGCAGCCCTTTAGTCTTTGCTGATACTACCTCAAATAGGGGTTCTGGGTTAAGAGCCTCTTTTTGTTAACACATGTAAATCTTAAAACTTTCCACAAGAATTAGTGTGTAAGATTTTAATGTAACTATGGGGTCTGCATCCAGCAACAGCAGAGAGAAGCAGAAGAAAAGAAGAAAGGAAGGAAAGCAAGCAGGTCCAAACCCAACACCAGGGTTCTGCTCACCCTTAAACTTAAGGGCAAGCCCAATCCTCTTTCATTTCACTTGTATGAGAAAGTGAAATGATCTTTCACGCACACATGCACACTCCTTCACACTCCTCTTTTCCTAATGCTGTCAGAGACATCTATTCTTAGTCATCTGTCTTTAAATTCTTTAAATTTAAATTTGATAATTTCCAGATTTGGAAATTAGTGTGTATGTACACTTTATCAGATTAATTCCTGGTTAATATGGCTCCACTTGATGAAAAGGAGAGTTGCTGAATTAGCAAATGACAAAGAT
The DNA here is from genome assembly GCA_013400735.1 of Pomatostomus ruficeps. Taxonomy (NCBI): domain Eukaryota; kingdom Metazoa; phylum Chordata; class Aves; order Passeriformes; family Timaliidae; genus Pomatostomus; species Pomatostomus ruficeps. The sequence continues at coordinate 20,305 of VYZT01029239.1, read as the reverse complement.
ACAGTTCTTCATTTATAATAAGAATCCTGTTTTACCAACAACTGGCTTTAAACAGCCCTATAACAAATAATTTATGCTTGTATAGTCATGTTCCCACATTTTATTTTCTGTCAAATGAAATTCTGAATTTATGAATATTATGATCCTCATATTTTTCTCATTGGAAATTTGGCCATTAACCTATTCACTTGCTACCCACAATCCTAGAGATCCCAACGTATCTAGATCCTAGAGATCCCTTCTGATCTAATTTCCCCAAATTAATTTCAGTTTTGCCTTTTCTCTGAGTGTTCCTGTAGTCTTTAGTCACATGAAAAAACCATACGTGTAACTCATGTGTTTATTAAGCTGCATTGAGATGCTTGCACTCAGAAGAGTAGAAGGAGAAAAACCTACCACTGTCATGAGTAGTAAAGACTATCTTCTCTTAGTTTAAAAAGACTGTGGCAGAAGATAAGGAAATGTCATCCCTGTAAGTACCATTGCTGAAGCAGTCAACAAAATCCATGCAGGCAAGGCATAGGCTAGCAACACTCCTAGCTGGCCAGAGGAGAATAAGGGCAAGTGTGCATAAAATAGATTTTAGTACCCTGATGGTCTTTTCTAGACAATTTTAAAAGATAACTTTGGGCTGGAAAAAAATCCTCTGTCTTTATATTTTTGATAAAGGACATAATATGACTCTTTTCTTCTTCAGAAATTTATTTAGGACTTTTTACTCCATTTAATCATCAGAGTATTGTGTTTTATTAAATTTGTGAGTGTCTGGGGATTTAATATAGTTTTTGTTCAGACTTACGCAGCCCAGTTAAGTATTCATTACTTTCACTACCTCTGGGAATATTTGCTGTTTCTCTTCTGTAGGGTTGCAGAAAGAAGTTCTTAATGCATACTCCAGAAACTACAGAAACCATTGCATTCCTTACATTTGAGAATATGAAATTAATACTACTATTTGTAGTATCTTTCTCAAAAGATTTCAGATCTCTTGAAAGGAAAAGGGCTCCCTCTTTCAATTTCTTACTGCAATATAAGCATTCTTCCCCTTCAACATTTCAGGGCAATTTGAGAATGTCTGCCCTAGGAACACAGTTTATGCTCCTTGGATTTCACTTAAACTCGGCCAACAAAGTTCTCATTTTGCAGCATGAACAGTAATAAAGCCACCTTTATTTTAAAATACTCTGTCTAAATGAAAAGGATGTGTTTTCACAGTTAACAGGTACTGAATTAGAGCAGTGAATCCTAGTGAAGTGCACCAACCCAGGACCCATGCAAAGATGCACACGTCATACTCTCCAATCCCCTGCATAATGCTTTACATCATTGTACCACATCCCCTTAGCCCAGATAAACTAGCACAAACACAAATTTACAGAGTATAAATAGTATTTGTTGCCTTGTTTGCTACAGTCACCATTACAGTTCCAAAGAGACAAATTTAAGCTACAAGTCCCTGTTTGAACTTCCTTATAAAGACATTCTGCAGATCCTAAAGGGCAAATCCAGAACCTGAATTTATATTTAGGATTACAGGTTTTTCTGCTTCATCATATCAAAGACAGACAGTATCTGTGGGAGAGATATGGATTCAGAACCACTGCTAGATGCTTATTCTAAAGGATAGTGTTAGATATAACTCACAGAAAAAGGGAAGCAACTAATTAAATTATAAATTATATAAACAGGAGAGAGAATGCTAACAGCATTTAATCTCTGATAATCTATGACCATGTACCTTCAGAATACTATTAATCAGCCCAACTGTGCAAAAGGAAGACCTTCAAATCTGTCAGGCAGCTGTCCCTGGACAGCTTGTAAGTGCTTTGCAGATAACAGGCAATCATTCATAGTATAGCCCTGATCATTATCTCAATACTTGAGAAATTATAGAATGATTAAAACTGTGAAAAATCCCATTACTCATTTCACTGACTCCCACTTGTCTAATTCTTCCCTCTACCTCTGAACTTTAGGCCTGCATGTTAAATTTCTCTTGCTCTGGTTAGCATTTATCCTGTCTTCACTTGAGTTTAAAAATTTTCCATAGGCTAGTAATACACTTTCTAAACTGAGAAATGCAGGATCCTTTGGAGGCAGCCATCATGACTGCTGCTAACTGAAATTCCTGGTAGTCAGCACTCCATTCTGTTTTTCAGGAATTAAGTGGATGATGCTATATTCCCAACTGTAAAAGCTTTTTAATCTAGAAAAGAAAGAACAAAATATATTACACCAAGCTGCTGAATTTAAACTGGAATTGAGAAACACTTCATATAAACTCCCACTCTTGCAGACGCTGTGCTTGCAAAGACAGAATAATACCATTACATCCCCCCTTTTCTACCTTTGGACTGTTTGCTGAATTTTGTACTTTTTCATTGACTTGTTCCAGTTGAGTAAAAAGGAGAACTTTCCTAAGCACAGATATAGTGGTTTTTACACAATGCAATTGTGTAGAGAGTTCTCTTCCAGCTCAAAACTACCAGAAATTCCTCCATAGGGTCCTGTCATTTCCGTCCTAGTCCAGGACACCCATTATATCTTCTAATAAATCTGAGACTAGAAGCCTAATACTACAGTGAAATGCTTATGCACAGGATGTTAAATGTTGAGTATGAACAACTTAATAATTTGAGTTCAGATATATTACAAAAACTTGTCTTTTTTTTGGAGCGCGTGGTGGACCATGGGTTTGGGTAGAGAGAAGGTAACTTTGTCTCAGCAGGCTGTATGACAGGTTCTCATTTTACCATACCCTGTAATGAAAACTATCATTAATAGTGCACGCTGATTTGAAAATAATGAGATCTTTGGCTTGGCCTGATCAGTGGAAGAGTTACACCACCACCTCTAGAGCTAGTACTTGTAGCCCTAGCAACATCTTCAGGATTATTTGTACTCATTCTTATTCCTTAATTGCTGGCATAATGTTGCGGTGTGCTGTTGGCCAGATTTCTGTTTTTCCAATGGCCAGGCACTGCTGCCCCCTTTCCCCCCCCCCGGTAACGGTTTCCCCCGCCTTGGAGAGCTCTGTATTGTGTAATCCCACACAAAGCCCACCAAATTCAAACCTGGCACTTTCCCCTATTGGATATTATCCCCTCCCCCCGCCCCCTCCTGTCTGTATTTATGTAACTGTCACGCGCTGTGCCAGTGCTTCCCCAGCACGATCCTGGTGCTGAATAAACCATCTGGGAAAGCCCCTCAGCTTCGTCTCTCCTTCTTCAGCATGCCTGACCATCGGGACTAGGTGAACCCCTACTGGAACTTCACCAGCCTTCCCATGCCCGCGGAGCAGCCTGCCAGACCCTGAAACCGCAAGCGGACCCCAGTGCCCCCACCGGAGGCACCATGGCAGCATATGAGTGTTCTTTGTACAGTTTTACCAAAAAAGCAAATCAACACAGGTAAGGAGAACACATCTAACAGCATACTAATTATATTTTCCCAATACAGAGCGAAATCATCATGTACAAGTTTTTAGGGTCATTGTTTCTGCTGGGCACTTCAATTCTAAGGGAATGTCCACATACAAGTAGTATTGGGACAAATTCTTCAGTGAGGTCAGCAGAGTCCTCACTGACAAGTTTTCCTTCAAAATGACCTAAATTCCTTGTAATATGGAGGAAAAAATTAACAAACTAGTAAAAATGGTAATGGGGGTGAAGGTGAGTGGAAGGAAAAGAAGACATACCAGAAATTTAGTTTGTGCTTCTGACATAGAACTTCTTGGTTACTCACAAACAGACATGTAATATAGAAAGATGCTACACTTGGATTTCTCCAGGTGCTCTGACTAGATGAGCCACCTGCTTTGCAGCTTCTGCTAGCAAGCAAGTAAAATAAAGTCCCAAGTGCTGGCATAAGCAATGAAATGTACTGCTTTAAGTAATGTAATACATTAATAGATATGATGTTTTTAATACTGCTAAGGTTTAAAGTTTTATACAACCATCTTGTGGTTGAATAAATTGTTTTATCTCTGGAACAGTCATTATTCTAACTGATTAAGTTATGGATATCAGTCATTCCTGTAATAAATATTCCAGCATGATGTGCAATGTGAACATGAATTCACCCTAGTCTTCACCAGGGGTGTTTTTGTAGGCTCAGCTGATGCCATTTAGATCTGATTGCAGAATAGGAAAGGAAGGGATGATATGATAAAATATGTCCTAATTTCCCAATTTAAAATACAAGAGTTTAATGTTTGCAGGATGAATGAGGTTTTAACTTTATGTATACATATATATTTGCCTAGTAAAACCAATGAAGATTGGTTGAATTCACCAGTTCTATACAGAAAGTATACTCATTTGGTTTTGGAATTCTATTTAAAGCTGATACTGATATGAGCACTACCAAAGTAATATTTTAAAGGATTAGGACGTCTGAAAGTTTGCCTTTTTTTGTTTTTTCCCCAGTGATATCAGTTGCTCAAATAAAAGGTTTTCTTTTCCAAGGGGAAGCCCCTCACAGAGAATCACAAATTATTAATGTAATTAAAGTGAAACAGCAATGCGCTCTAAAGAAATACTTTAGGCCACACCAAATTAATCTAAAGTTTTGGAAGGAGGTGTTCCAGAAAAGCTTCTGAGGTTTTTAGAGTAGACATGCACACATTTTAGGAGATTTCAAAGGAATTCATTGACAAAAGGAATGGGACACCAACTGCTATGTAACTTATATGATATTTTCAAATTTTGCTGCATACATATTTGTTAGAACTAAAGCCTACATTATAGGGATTATTGGCTTTTCAGAAAAGAGGCAAACAATATTCTATTACTGAAGCTGAAGACTGCATCTTCAGCACTGTAAACCAGAGAGGTCTGGAAAAGACAAGAGATCAGGCTGGAGATTCTTTCCCAAAGCTCTATTGTGTATAACTCTATTTTTCAAGACCAACTCTCTTTTAATTCTTCTGTTAAAATGTTGCACTTATATGACTCCTTTGTTTGCAAGCATAGTCATTTGTATAGATGCATTAAAGAGACCCTTTGGGTCATTGCAGTTTGACTTTACTGTGTGCTCTGACTCCTACCTGCTTTGTCCTTTGTAAACCATGACCATTTTACCATTCTGAGATAAAGTCAGTCATGAGTTCTTTATCACCCTTTCTGTATCAGAGAAAAACATATAGTATTATTATCTGAATGTTTAAACATTGACAATTAAGCTCTGATCAGGAGCAGTGGGCAAGATTAGTCCAAGAATTGCTGATGTATTTTATTCTTGATTTTCTGTTAGTAAAGCTTTAGACTTGGAAGTTGTTAAACTTGGAAGAATGGATTAGTGTGGGCTAATATTTAAGGCCAGTAAATGAAAATCATACATGTCTATCAGGTTTGAGCTGATGTTCTAACAGTGATATATTTCAGGTCATAGGAACTGTCTCATGTATTAGAAAATACAGCATTTCTTGTATAAACTTCTCCTCTTACTGTGCTGTGGCCACTTTCCATCATATCACATTAACTGGACTCCAAATTTTAGGGGAAATACAGGATAGAAACTCTGCCATAATGAGACCCCAATAAACAGTCTATCTAATTTTCCTTTTAGTTAGGATTGAATTAGTGCCTTTTTATCCTAAATTGTTTTCAAGAATGGGGCTGTGATATTATAACTTATTCTGAGCATTAGAAAGCCACTACTGAAGTGCCAGCTATTTGCATGTATACTGGTAGTATTACTACTTTGTATTGATTTGATCACTCTTTTTCTCCAATAATCAAACTGTGCATTCAAGATTGACAGATTTTGACTGCACGCTATCTAAGACTAAAGAACTTATGAAGTATGCTCTCTTCATATTCTTGAGTATTTCCATACCCTTTTTGACTGGACTAGTAAATAGGTTTTAAATGATAATGGGGGAGGGATTAGTTCTTCAGCAGGACTTACATATTTCTATAAACAGCTAGAAGATAATGTTGTATTTTTTCTAAAGTACCTCTTTCAAACGATGACTATTAATTATACTTATTTTATGAAATTTTGGAAAAATATACAATTTTTTTCCTCACAAGGATTTGTGTGGGTGATGCCTGAGAGATGGAGGCTACTTAGAACAGAGGCTAGACAAGATTAAGTGAATAAAATGGGTATTTATTGAAGGGCCTTCAACAGGTACATGTCGGGCAGACAAAAGCCCTCTCCAGGAGGGGCCACACCCAAGATGGACCCTGGGTCACGAGTTTTCTACATTTTTATAAGTTTTGATCAATTTACATATCAGGGTTAATTGTTCAATTACAGTTTCAGATGATGATGTAATTCACCCCAAGTCTGTCCCTCCTTTTAGAGCTTTAGTTTACATACTTCAGGGCCTAGAACAGCAAGGTGTCCTTGAGTCCAGGCCTAGAGAGGATTTGTTATGTCTAACTAGCATGTGAGAACAGGAGTTAACAGACTATATGGAGTTTTAGAGCTACACTAAAACAGTATAGAGTCTAAGAAATAGAAAAGCTAAATCTTAAGGCATCATGGTAATCTGTCAAAGAAAAAATTGTTAATTTACAGGTGAAATGGTCCATTTAATATTTTGACAGTTGTAGCCTCCTCAAGCCCTTATCTTTAAGTCTGAAGCATATAGTAGCATATAGTTTATATACTGATTTTGATGTTGACTAGATGACAAATTTTCTGTGCAGATCCTGCATTTATTTGGAGACTTCTTCATTACTGTCTTCATTATTGATCCATTACCGTGGGAAGAAAAACAAACCGGAGAACATTACATGGGCCCCATGTAATGCAGAGATATCACAGCATCATGACTCACCACTTTGCAAAGTGGCACCTTGAATATCATTCTGCAGCAAATGTGGTTGATTTGGAAATCTACTCAGTTTATAACCTTGAATGCTTGACTCTTCCCATCTGTAACTTTACCTCACCTTTAAGTGGTCCTAGTTCTTTCCTGAAACTTTTTTTTCCAGTCCTTTGAAACTCAATATTTTCTGTTTCCTGCAACATGACAATTCTTTGTCGCTGGGGTCAAGGGAAATATAGCTGAAGCATCTAGTTACTAGGTGAGGAGAAAAAGACAAAGTTGTTGAGGATTTGTACAGGATATATCTTCATATTACAATTTTTCTCATCATACTCCTGAAAGAGATTATTTTAAGAAAAGTATAGTTTTTCTTGCAAAAAGAAAACCAATAGAAGTGCCTAAATTAAAACAAAATAAAGCAAAACAAAAACAACAAAAAAACCCCCCTGAAATGTGGAAATGACATCTGTATACCTGTCTTTCAGAAACAGCTTCTCATAATGCTTAAATCTCCTCTCTGTTATTATCTGAGACATCTGCCAACATGCTTTATCCAGGCTGAATTTTACTTTCTGGTATAATTCACACTGGTGCTCTGAACTAAAGCAGGAGCCTGAATAAATTTCTGCAGCTTCCTCCCACACACAGATTTGACTAACTCGCAGATGCATGTTGAGTCTTATGTTCTCTTCACAGTGATTTTCACCTCCAGTAGCAGCACACTACTTTTATTACTTGAGAATGAAATTTACCAAGATACTTAAACATGTTATTTACATATAGCTTAAATTTCCAGTAAAAAAAAATAATTTAAGAGATATAATTTTGAAAAGTGTTAAACACTGCTTGTCAGGGTACATTTTGAGGAGTCTGATTAATATTTTATTTTATTTACCCTGTCTTTAAGATGGACTGCTTTCAGGAGCTGTTAAACCATCATATTGCATTTACCTATTACAGATTATATATGATGAGTGCTGTGCTCATATAGGTGTACACCAGCAGTTGCTCTACATCTTTGACTGTTACAGTTGTTCTACCTGACTTACAATTTTTTTTTTCTCTCAGCACACAGGAAAATTTTTATGCTTGGGGAGATGTACAGCATATAAAAAACTTCCAACATACTGAAGCAGTGCTGGGAAGAAGTGAAGAAGACATGAAGAAGAAAATTGGTTTGGTTCCTTTAAACTGTGTTTATCAAGTCATGTTTTGAGACAGAGAATTTTGGATGTTGGCACTGTTTTACCATCTACATGGCTTAAAGTCTAGTGAATAGCAGTCAACTCAGTACACCCAAAAACCCTTCTAGTTTTCTCAGCTTCATTCATGTCAAAAATGAAGCAGTTTTTTAACAAAAAGGGCCAGGAACATAAACCTGACTGCTCTGCTAGAATCTGTTCATTGACTTCTCTGTAAATCCGAATTCATTGGAGGAAAAGCATGTCACAAGGGAATTGTTTTTAAATTTTTTCTTTTTTCCTCTTAAATAAACATATCCAAGCTGCACATTCCTAAGGAGAATGTCCCTAGAAAAATAAATGCTTAATTCATGTTCAATTTTATTTTTTCTATGACATATTGCCATGTAACCAAAAGTAATTTGTTTCCAGTCAGAAAGTGGAAATGGAAAATCTGGAGAAAAAAATGGTGACTATTCTGTGGAAACACAATGATGCTACATTAAAATGGCAAAATGACATGCTCCCTTTAGACCATGACTAAAATAGTTCTGGTATGCAAATGCTTCTGTGTTTATAAGGGGCAACTTTTTCATGGGCTTGGGCACAAATGATAATTTAGAAGACATTTATTTTTCTTAGATAGGTATGCACTGTACAAACTCTTAATTACAATGATAATATCATCACTACATTTAGCAAGATCTTACGCATTCTCTTTTTTAACTAAAGTGACTAGAAACTAAGCCAGCTACTTGGCTTATTTCTTTCTTTGTAATACAAGAGACTGAAAATCTGACAGCCTTTGCTACTCATAAGGTCCAAGAGACTGGTTAAAGAAGTTTTCTCTGGCTTTCAACCATCAGTTCATCAGATACCATGTAGAGAAACCATGGTCTTAACTTAGACCAGATGCTGTTCCCACCTTGTAAATATGTAAGTCAGGAGGATGATATTTATTTAAGATGTGAACAAACCATTCTGGGAAAAGATCTGACAAGAAGGGAATACTGACTGTCTTAAGAAGAGCACAATTGGGTGACGGCATGTATAGGCTACACCATTCTGCAAGAGTAGAATGCACAGTATTTTTCAAGAAAAAACATATTCATGTAATTCAAGAGGATTGAAACTGCTGTAACTAATGAGCAGGTTAACATCTGTGGTGCTTTTCAGTATTCCAGAAATGCCTGCAAAGAAAATGATCATTGCAAATGCAGGGAAGAACTTAGCCTAGAAAGTTTTTTCAAAAGATCTTGGAGAAATGGTTTGGATCTTTTAAAACTAAGTGTTCTTTTTCAACTCAGAGTTTCTTCTAGCTTTGAGAAACCCAAGATGAACAAGTTTGGTCCTTCATGAGAGTGTGGAGTGGTGTTTATGACATGAAGAGAGTTGAGAGCTTTATTTGGTAATCAGGTTTTCAGACTCATTTCACAGAGAATTGCTAAGGGTGTAAAGGAGATATGTGATATCTTCTGAGTTCTCCTTACAGGATTGTAACAGAAATGTTTTAAAAGAAAGCTTTTAACTTTATCGCAGGGTGTTGCTCTCTTCATTTTCTAAGACACCTCACTGCCACTCTTTGCAGCAGTGCCCATGTACATGCTAGCGTGTTAGTCTAGCTCAGCAGGGGTGCACAGGGAGACCATGGCAAAGCAAGAAACTGAGTTGTTTTTTGTAGATCTCCTTTAGCAAGATAAAGCTGAAGTTGCTGATTTTAGTTCTGATTACACAGAAAGGATGGAGATGGTGAAGGGCCTTAAGGGAAAACTGTGGGGAAAGACTGAGGTCACTTGGTCTGTTCAGCCTGGAGGAGATTGAGGGGATACCTCACTGCAGTTACAACTTCCTCAACAGGGGAAGAGGAGTGGCAGATGCTGATCTCTTCTCTGTGGTGACCAGTGACAGGACATGAGGGAATGGCCTGAAGCTGTGTCAGGGGAGATTTAGGCTGGATATCAGGAAAAGGTTCTTCACCCAGAGGGTGGTTGGGCATTGAAACAGGTTCCCCAGGGAAGTGGTCACAGCACCAAGCCTGACAGAGCTCAAGAAGATTTGGACAAAGCTCTGAGGTACATGGTGTGATTCTTTGGGGTATCCTGCTCAAAGCTTAGAGTTGGACTTGGTGATCCTTGTCAGGTAATCAGCATGGAATTGTACTGCACTCTATTCTAGTGACTGCAGACATGTACTGGAACGATTCCAGCCCTTTCTCCTGCCACTATGGCCCATTTTTAATATGGCATATGCCTTTACATAAATTGGAGCCTTGCATTTACATTTAACTGCATCTTCCTGTGTTTCTTTTTGTCACAGCTGTCCAAGTCTGCTGTGACTCTCAGTCAGCTATACCCAAACTATCTCTTGTATGGAGCAACCCAATGGAGACCAAAAGATTTTAAATGAAGCTACTATTGTATAGAAGCAGTATTATTAGAATGTAAGCTAGGATGCTCAACTTAATAAGTGTATGAAAATCTAGCTAATGTGCTGTGAGAGAATATAAATAGAAGGGGTTCACATGCACTTTTTTGAATTCACTGTGTCCCTTTAGAAGAAACATCTTGCATTTAGGCATGGCTCCTGACAGCTCAGAGGCTTTCTGGCTTTCAGCAAAGTGCTTAGCTAGATCCAGAGCCTAGAAAATGCCTTCCCCTTCTACTCTGAGACCTGCATAATCCATCCTGCTCTCAGCAGCTCCTCTGCATACACCACAACCCCTCAACAGCAGGCAGCAGATCTTCTCCCTGTTTTATCTTGTTTCATGGTTCTTTCTCACAAGCAGATTTATTCCCTTTCCAGGGTACTCCCACTCTGTGTGGAAGCAATGAAGGAGAATGAAGCACTTATAAACCACAACCAAATCCCTAATTCTTTGTGTTGTACCCATTTTCATTGCTGAAAGTCAGATGTAATTTTATTTATTTAGCAGTTTTCCTTTTAAAAGCAGATATTGTTCCACTGTTTCTCCTGCCCTTTCTCTTTATGTGGACGGAAAGGAAATCCACTATCCTTGCTCAATTTAATCCCTTGTCCCAGAGAGTGTTGCTGTAGGTGGGGCATTACTTTTAACAATGCACTTCCCTGGTTGACAGAAAAAGAGGAATTTGATCTAACTTCTTTTGAAGAATTAGAAGTATGCTTTTATGTGGGCATTCAAGAATACTGTTGTCTTAAACAGTGCCCTTTGTCAAATAGAATTCACAGGTGGTAAATAAAAGTCTCTGCATCGTTGTGCAGTGGACATTCCAGCTGGCTTTTACACCTGCCACATTATCATAGAATCATAGAATTATTGAATGGTTTGGTTTAGAAGGGACCTTAAAGATCACCTAGTCCCAACTGCCCTGCCATAAGCAGGGACATCTCCCACTAGACCAGATTGCTCAGAGCCCCACCCAACCTGTTTTTGAACATTTCCAGTGATGGGCCATCTGCAGCTTCTCTGGGCAACCTGTCCCTGTGCCTCACCACTCACTGTAAAGAATTTTATCTGTATATCTGACCTAAATATCCCTTCTTTCAGTGAGCACCTGTTACTCCTTGTCCTACCTTTACAGTTCCTGATAAAAAGTCCCTCTCTATCTTCCCTGTGGGACCCTTCAGATCTTGGAAGGTTGCTGTGAGGTCTCCACACAACCTTCTCAAGGCCAAATAGTCCCAACTTTCTCACCCTTTCTCTGTAGTGGAGGTGCCCTACTCCCCTTGCCAACTTTGTGGCTGGCGTCTAGACTTGCTGCTACAGCTTCATGTCCTTCTTTTGTTGGGGGCATCAGAACCACATGCAGCATTCCAGGTGGGGTTTCCCGAGAACAGAGTAGAGAATAATAACTATGTTCTGCAGTGTCTAACTGTAATGTTCACATTGTTGCTAAACTGAATGATTAGTTAGTAGAATGGTTGTTACTTGTTTAAACTGGAGATTTTTTCTAGAGAAGCAGGAGGTAATCTCAGCTCTGAGACTCTACACCGTAACTGCTGTGTGAAACATCCACAAAGCACCAGTTGCTTGGATCTAGAACATGTTTTCCTTGATGCAGGATTATAGTTCTTCATTCAACCAAAACACTTTCAAATTTAGAGTAAGTTGTTTGTAATTGTCTCCAACAAGAATTGATTAATACACACCACTGATAACCATTCCACTAAATTCAGACTGAAATTCAGGAGTCATGCATTTTGACAAGAAATGGTGCTGTTCTTGTTCAAAACAAATGAGGATAATCGAGTTAAGTTCAGTGAGAAGACAACTGTGAAGAGCAGGAGTTTTCCTTTCACTAAGAAATGGAGACATCTGCCAGATGCAACTGTGCAAAGTGAGGCAACAGCAGCTTCCAATGACTACACCAGACAATGACTGATAAAAGCTGCTTTGAGCAAGCACTGCAAGCCTTATGTCAAAAGCAATGTGTCTGCTGATAGAAAAACAAGAATATTAAAATTAGTAGTGTTGGCACACAGGAACCCAATGTTTATAAAACTAATAAAGCGCTAGAACATCTGTCTTGCTTTCTAGCCCCTGTATTGCTATCAGTTTCTGTGTAAACACTGAATATCCTTTAAAAAAAGGGAGACAGTAAGTAAGAGCTGAGAAAAAGCACTCAGCTGACAGACTTGGAAATGGAAGCTTTCTTGATCCTGTTATGAGAAAAGAACATTAGTGGCTGCTGGGCTTGTAGTCACTGACAAATCTCAGTTAATACAAAATACAGTCTGAAAATGAGAGGGTCCAGCCAGTCCAGGACTGTAACTGCTTCACTACATCAGATGACAGGGAACTTAGGTAATGCATCTGTTTTAGAGCTTTCCTTTTCCTGCAGTGAAAAATTCAACAGAGAGATATTGTGGAACTGCTCTTGAGCTGGGAAGCCAGCTTTGTTGTGTGGCATTCTAGGTGTGAGGCTTTAGTAACTCGGTTAGGTATTGAATCCCAGCTTCTCTGGGTATAGTTTAAAAATGAACACCAAAAAAAAAGTAATTAACTTTCAGCACTAGAAATGGGTCAGGCACATACTAATTAAGATTCTGAAAAGCAGCATTTCCTTACTCCATAACAGGTCAATGCAGTTGCTGATATCTGTGAGGAAGACAAAGCTCAAATTTCACAGCTCTTGCCACCCTCTTCATTTAACAATTATGATTTTAGGATTCCTAAATATTTGAAATGGCACCTTCTTTGCTTATAGAACCACTGATTGGTTGTTTTGTTTTGTGTTGTTGCCCCTACAAAACATGTAAACACAGTCTTTGCAAAGTTATATCCAGATTTGTCGTCATATCTGTTTAGTTATGTTGAATTTGTCAAGATTCAAGGTTAATCTGCATCAGGTGCTGTACAAACATATATAGAGTGAACTCTAAGGTAAGATGTCAGCTAAATTAAAGAGAGCACAGAAACTCCTTTTTACCTCTCAAGTGTGAAGTGCCTCCCAGCAGATATGCACCTTTGATTTTTTAATCATATTTCAGATTGAGCCATAAGTAATGTGCTCTTGAAAGTATGGATTTAATTTGTGTTTGGAATTAGTCAAGCTCTTAAAGTTTTATAGTATAGAATAGAGAACTGTATCTCTTATAGTTCTTCAACTATCTCTGTGCTATAAATATTTACAACTATGGTCATCCCTGCTGGTATTGGACACAAAATGGATTGGACTACGGGGCTGCACACTGAGAAGAGAGGCCTGCACATCTCCAACCCCACCATGGCTGTCCAGACCATTACAGTCCTGTCAGAATCTGCTTCCTGTGAATTAGATGCTGCAGTTTCTATTAGATACTGCCTGATACCTTCCTTTGACGGAAGTGCCATGTCATTTCTGCTTGTGAAAACCACTGAAATTATTTCAACATCCTTCATTTTCAGCCAGAGATGCTCTTCCTCTCTGGAAGGCATTTACTGTGAAGGCTTTCATTTCCCATGTTTCCTTCCTCACAGTATTGTCTTTTGCAACACCCAAATGAATGTTTAAGGAGTGCCTGTGATTAAATACTGAGAGCTTTCATTATTTAGCTTGGTGTCTCTTATCTGTATTTACCTTAAGTATAGTGGAATGCTAAAATTATCTTATCTTGACAGATTCTGAGATTTTATGCAAAAAGATGTTGATCTTTTCCAAGCTCTCTGCAGAAAGAATACTTTTCTCCAAAAAGCGGGGGAAAATGCAGTTTAGATTTTTAGATGTTTATTCGATGAAGTCTCATGCTTCAGCTGGGGATTTCCAGTCTAGCATCCTTCTTCTCTTTTCATGAAAAATTTCCATGAGATTTCTCTGAAGGGTATTGTCAGGGTTTGGGATACTTTTTTGTTTAGCTCTCTGTGTTGGAATTTTTCCCCATTCTAGCTGCTGGGGGGGATAATGGGCGAGTGATTAGTTGCTTGGAAACCTAATGGTGGGTGATTAAGAAGGGACAAAGACTTGGCTCGGAGATGGGTGTGGCTGGCTAGCCTTATCTGGGATTCCCTGATAGCTGGGATTTTTTCCCCTCAGAGAGGGGCAGGGATACTGGGACGAGTTTAAAAAGAGCCAAGCACAGCTGAAGGGCACCTTCTTCGCTCCTGGACACGGAGAGGAGAGACAGAGAGACTGCTTGGAGCTCCAGGAAGAATCTTCCTCCACCGTGGGCTTCTGTTTCCAGCTGCATGTTTCTACCAACTTTCCACCGTCCACTCCAGTGTCTCGAGGGAAGGAAACTCGGGGTTCCCGAGCCCCTTCCTTCCCCTCTCAGGGGAGTCATTGCATCCTCCCTGCGCACCTGGACCACCAGTGCCCCTGCCGGCTGTGACTGTGACTTCATCAAAGCGGAATTGCCAACAAAGCGGGAAGAGACTGTCCGTGGGTTTGTCTGTTCTTATTTGTTGTGGTTACCATTGTTGTTGTTTTGCCTGCCCCATTATATATATATATAAAATATATTAGTAAAGGACTGTTATTCCTCTTTTCTCATACCATTGCCTGAAAGCCCCTTGATTTCAAACTTTTGCCAATTCGGAGGGAAGGGGCTTACATTCTCCTATTCTAAAGGAGGCTTCTGCCTTCTTTAGCAAATACCTGTCTTTGAAAACCAGGACAGGTATTTTGTGTAGCTTTGTTTTCACATTCTGCTTCTGTTTTAGTGTGATGAGTACCAGCACTTCCATTCAGAACTATTTCTTCATGTGTCACATTGCTGTTATCTGATATCCAATGCAGCTTGAAAGGTGTTCGGTGAGATTTTTAAAACAAACATTTTGGAGTAAGTAATTGAACTAATTGTTTCTACTTCTCCTCAACCACATTCTGTGCCATTCTAAACTAATGAATTGTAGAGTAAAATGTTGAGTGGGGCTGAAATGGGCACCTGGAAATGTTAGGTTCTGGTAGTCTTGCACACAGTGTGTTTTCATTGGCAGAGAAGGCCTGGTACCTGTGCTTCTTCAGGCCAGAGCTGTCTCCAGCTCTTAGAAAGATGGGACTAGGGACTCTGTGACCACAATTAGACTCATTTGTCCTCTCAGTTCTTCCCTTGAGGTTACAATTCTTTTGTATGTACAAGATTGTGGACTGATGAAGCTCTAATAAAGCCTATTACATATCAGTGCTTCACAAGGTTCTGCCCAGCTGGCTGTTAGGTACTTGTGTTTCCGGCTTTCTCTCTTCAGAATCCCAGAAGTTGGAGAATGCTACATACAGAGACGTGGGACAGTGTAACTATGTAGTATGATACACTTAGCAAATAAATCAGACAGAAAATCTGTAGGAGTAATTTATTTTCCCAGATTCTTCTATTCTTCTTCTTACTTTCTAGTTGATGCCATTATTTCCATCTCTAGGAAAAATAACTTTTAATGAAATTGTGCCCCTTACAGTTAACCACCAGTTAAAATTTTAATCACTGCAACACTATTCATTCTACTCAGAGCATGTCACTCAATGTTAGCTCAGACTATTTTCATGTCTTAACACCCAGCAGACAATTTTAATTTATAGAAAGTTTTTCTCTGCCCTCAACCAAATCATAATTTTTCTTTCTTCTTATCTATGTTATTATAATGCATTTTGCATAGAAAGGTTTCTTTTCTGTATGTTTTTTTTCTTAATTTAACTGAACATACAATCAAGCTATCTCTAGTGAGTATCTTGGATCAAAACTTTTACCAGACTGCAGTGCAGCAATTATGCAAATAAGTGGACTGACCAATTTTAGCATTAGAAAATTAGCATACTGTATTTAAAAATAAATAAAAAGTTATAATGGATTTTAAATATTTATGGTAAGTTGTTTATCACTGAAAATCATCACCGTACCAATTTTTTTAATGTTATTTTCTCTACCAATTTTCTCTTTGCATACAACATGCTGTTATGACTAAGATTTGAGACAAAATCCTCAGCTGGTTTAAATTAGAGGAACCCTACTGCTTTTGATGATGTTCTGTGAATTTACATCAGCCATTCTACACCTCTTCCATGACGTGCTGTGAGAAAGCTGGACAGCAGTCTGGAATTTATGGAATATGTTGTGCTAATTCTTTAACTGAAATCCTTTCATTGATTTACATTTTGTCAGTCTTCATTTGGGGACAAATTAGCATTCTACCTTTCTGTTATTTTGCATTTGGGGACATATTAGCATCGTACCTTTCTGTCACTCTGGAGCTGCATAGAGTAGTCTCTGCTCAGATGCTTCACCAAGTCCTATCACTTCTTTGAGCAGGCATGCACTTGATTTTTTCTTAGGATTACTCTGTTACACTGGAAGTAGTCCCACCAACCAAACATTCTTACTTGCAACCAGAATGAGGCCTTCAGTTGCTGCTTAAAGAAATTGTGTCTGAGGTTTTAAAAAATCACTAATTTGCAGGAATTAGCCTCCAACCTCTGCCTCTTGGAGGGTCTTTCAGTGAAGCAACACCACAAAAACTACTGTTCAGCTGCACCAGATGAAAAAATTCAACATGTCTCTGGAAGGCATTTTCAGGGCACCTCATTCTGGGGGTCAGCATATGCTCCTTGCTTGTCACTATAGTCACTTTCAAAGAGGAAAAATAGATGAGGTTATCAGCTGCTGTGTGGCACATGGGTGATGTGGCCTAGACAGGTGAACCCAGTCTGTCCCAATGTGGGTGAATTCAACCAATGTGTACCCCAATCATCACCCCAATTCAAATTTAAATTACTAGCTAGATTAGTGTCCCTGTGTACATACTGCATATTTCTAGATATTTTTGAATTCTCCATTTTAAGTGAAAGAATAAGATGGAAAATCAGTGGTACATTTAGAACTATAACTTACATCAAGGACAGGTGTCTTCTAGATTTTGCTACACTGATGAGGGTTTAAACCATTTCTTCCAGTGAAAAACAGGTATGACTTTTCCTTTCCCGACATTCGGAAATAATTTCTGCATTTCAGCAGCACAGTATCTCTTGGGGGCATTTCCCCCTGAAATCTTGTGTTGGCTAATCTCATGCACTGCAACTGAGTTTTCTGCTTTTCCTTGTTGATATCTAAACAGACTGTGAAGCCAGAGCTCACTTGGAAAGCAATGTTTTTTAGTTAAACTTAAAAAGTGGCCTCAAGATGAAATATAGAAAGCAAAAGCCTGGGACTCAGACCCTCACTTGATGGGAACATGAACACCCATTTTTACACCTCATGGTCCTGTTATGTGATAGAGAACACAACACTTGTCATTGAAAATATGGTGGGTTGGCCCCAACTGAAACTGTGGGAAACTTCAAACAGGACTTGGTGTCAGGCCTTTCTAAGGCAATTTTCTGGAAAACTGTTGGTGATAAGCAACCTTTGTCTTCTTCTTATCTCTTTGGACATTTTAGTTCCTTTGTTCTGAATCTTGTGTCTAGTCAGTTTGCTGATTTTACAGTTTTCAGTTCAGGCTATTTATGAATAACCATGCTTGCTTATTCTTTTGACTCCAGATGATTTAATTTGGAGCAAGAATCAGATGAAAGCTCAGTTTGGATCCCTAGGGACGGTGGCAGTATTCATGATGGAGCCTTAAGAAAGAACTGGTAATAGAAGAAACCATTGAATTATACAGACATTGGAAAGGGTATTTCCAATGTAATTCCCCAGCCCAGTGTATTCTGATAATCATGGGGCAAACTGATGGCAAACAGTTCTGGTCTAAGGCACTGGTCTAAAGGAGGGGTACCTCTGTTGTAGCCAGTTTATTTGTTACATGCCTGTGGCACAAATAGTAATGGAGTTATAGAACAAAGCTTTAATGAGGCAGCATCCACACAGTAAGTCACTGACAGCAAAAAGAGAGCATAAGTGATACCCTCACTGCTAGTGACCCTTGGTGTCCAGGTGATCTGGCAGCAACAGCCAACCATGTAGATACTTTCTGAAGGTAGGTAAGAGTCTTGCCATCCCTTGGCTGCACTGATGATAATGTGAGTTGAGAGAATCGTACCTTACATGGAAGGTGGACAGCATTCTGCCTATACTGCCAATATTGGTGGTCATGGGGCAAGGTATGTCAATGTGTATTTATCTTAAGAGAGAATCTTTAGGGTGGGGTCTTAAGAATTAAGGTTTTTGTTTTATTTTTATCTCTAGATTGTTACAAAACTACAGATTTTAACATTTCAGGGAGGTGCAATTTGATTTTTTACTCTTTCTTGGTTGTGGGATTTACTTGGGAGCAGGGCAGAAATATGGTTTACACAGAAATCCACAAAGCTGGACTATTTGTTAAGTAAACAGAAAATTTTCCTATCACCTCCTGGGAAATGAACATGAACTACTTAACTAAGAATGCCTTCTTTTTTTCTTTGTTTATATTCCTGAAAAATATAAAAAAGAGAGATAAAGTATAATCAGACTGCAGGAGAGGAACAAGTGCTACACACTATTCCGACACAGTAAAATATCTTGGTAATATTCAAATTATTTCAGGCACATAAATACTGACTGTATCTATGCCTATATAATTAGAAGCCTGAGCTTGCAGATCATGGGATCATAGAATTACAGAATATCC
The DNA here is from genome assembly GCA_013400735.1 of Pomatostomus ruficeps. Lineage (NCBI taxonomy): Eukaryota > Metazoa > Chordata > Aves > Passeriformes > Timaliidae > Pomatostomus > Pomatostomus ruficeps. Next base: position 1,350 of record VYZT01029239.1, on the reverse strand, counting down.
TGTTTTGGAAGAAACCCGCAGCGATCACTGAGTCCAGCTGCTGTCCCCGCACTGAACAGTCCCTAAAATCACACCCTCAGAGCATTATCCAAACACTTCTTGAGCTCTGTCAGGCTTGGTGCTGTGACCACTTCCCTGGGGAATTTGTTCCAATGCCCAACCCACCCTCTAGATGAAGAACTTTTTCCTGATATCCAACCTAAACCTGCCCTGTCATAACTTCATACCATTGCCTCAGGTCCTCGGCTTCTCCTCTAGACCCTTTTCCAGCCCTATGGCCTTCCTTTGGGGGAGCTTTCTGTCTTATACTGTGGTACTCACCTCCCCGCAGCACTCGAGGTGAGGCCATCCCAGTGCAGAGCAGAGCAGGACAATCCCCTCCCCTGCCTGGCTGGTGATGCTGTGCCTGATGCCCCTCAGAACAGGGTTGGCCCTCCTGGCTGCCAGGGCACTGCTGACTCGTGTTCACCTTGGATCCTGAGGTCCCTTTCCATGCTGTGGCCTTCCAATATTTCATTCCCCAGTCTGTCTATACATCCAGGGTTGTTCACCCAGGCACTTGCTCTTGTTAAACTTCATATGGTTGATGATTTGTCATCCTTCTAATTTGTGCAGGTGTCTCTGAAGGGCCTTTCTGCCCTTGAGACAGCAAACAGCTCCTCCCAATTTACTATCATCTCCAAAGTTGCTCTCTGTCCCTTCCAGTTTAGTGTACAAGCCATTTATTAAGATGTTGAAGAGCACAGGGCTGAGGATGGTGCCCTGTGAAACCCACCAGAGTTGCGGTGTGCTATGGCCAGGTTTTGGTTTTTCCTCATGGCCAGGCACTGCTGCATCCCCCCTCCCCACCTTGGTATCTGGTTTCCCCGCCCACAGGGCTCTGTATTTCGCAATCCTATACAAAGCCCGCCAAATTCAAACCCAGCACTCCTTTCCCATAGGATGTTTGTATGCTCCCCCACCCTCTTGTGTTATTATATATGTAACTGTAACACGCTGTGCCAGCGCTTCCCTGGCAGGATCCTGGTGCCCGAATAAACCATCTGGGAAGCCCTCCGCTTGTCTCTCCTTCCTTGGCACACCTGTATCATCAGTGGATTAGGAGAAACCCTGCTGGACCTTCGCCAGCCCTCCCATGCTCCAAAGCAGCCCGCCAGCCCCTGGAACCGTGAGCGGACACCCGGTGCCCCTACCGGCAGCATCGTGGCACACCAGTGACAGGTCACAAGTCTGATATCACCCCATTCACTGTAACCCTTTGTGCCTGACCTTGAGACNTCACCCCATTCACTGTAACCCTTTGTGCCTGACCTTGAGACTGTTGTTTACCCATCACATGAAGTGTTTATC
>VYZT01029237.1:4155-53959 GCA_013400735.1 Pomatostomus ruficeps | reverse complement strand
GGTGCCCCTACCTACCGCACCGCGGCACAGGGGATTTAACTGAAAGTGTAAATTAGCGATGTATAGAAAAATATGTTTAAAAAGATGTGTTGTTTCAGGCAGATGATCAAAATTCAGACTGTCACATGTTGCCAATGGCCAAATTACTGTGGCATGCAAGATGGCTGAAGTCATACATGACTTATGCTGACTTATGGATGTGAAATAAAAAAGATGATTATTAGCAAATATCCAAATAGCTGAGAGATGCAAACCGGACAGCTTGTCATATTGACGGAGCCTAATGGGTTTATAGTTGGATAGCATAAAGATTATAATGAGAGGAGAATACTGAGTGCATAAAGCTCCGCAGTAACAGGATGACTGCTGTAACAACACATGGCCTTACACCGTATATTGCCCATCTTCCACTTTGCAGAACGTCTGCTGACCAGACTCTGTTCTCCTTAAGAGAACGAGCCTTTGCTCATTTTCTAATGTATGAGAGCTTGGAGAAGAAACAGATACAAACTATACTCTTTTCATCAGAGACAAGGTTTTCCTATTTCAAACCATGTAAATACAAGTAAGTGGTTACTGCAATTGAATAAATTAAGGTATCTCAGCTAAGCTGCAATGCCTGGCTGGCTGAGCACTTACCCCATAACAAATGCAATGTCAGACACGGCTTTAAACCAGCCTTTTTCATGGCAGGAGACTGTGCAAGCTGTTGCTGCAGGAAGGTTAAGAGGTACTTGTTGTCCTGAGTTTTGCAGTTTCTCAGTGTTTCTCTTTGCTGTGATACTTTCTCACACATTCTTCTGTAAACATGGCCATGGTTTCTTAACAACTATCTATGTTTTGCTAACTGTCTGTGTTGTTATCATTCTATTACCCTGAGTGGAGAAATATGATAGACAGATGCTTTAACCAATAGAATTGAGAGGTAGTGATTTCTACCTCCAATCCACGGTGATTTGTAAAAACATATAAATAAAGGCAGAAGGTTCTGCCCTCTCTCTCTTTTTTTGCCCTCTCCGTTTGCTGTCTCTGTGTAGTCTTTTATTTAGCTCTCCTTTGAGCTCCTCGGCCTAGCCGGCCTGACCCGTGCTACAGGTACTTCTGTAGGCTGCGTGTGCATGCAATTATTTTTCCATATTGTCAATTGTGGCAGAGACCTAGAGGAAATCCCCTAGCTGCCGCGTTTTAACCCTGTCAATCAAAGATTCTGTTCCACCTCTGTTATTTTAATATTCATCACATTGTTTTACTATTCAAGAGTTACTAGAAACTTCTACTGTTCTATTATATTAATTGGTTAATGCAAATATGTTCCACCTTTACCCAGAACTCATTGGAGAACTGTCATCCCACGTCAATCTGTGATTTGATGAGACCCTGGACTCTTGCCCTCTGACCGCCCCTTTCCTTTCCCCTTAAAAGCCCTGTGTAACACCCCCCTCGAGGTCTCTCTGATAGCTCGTGTCCTGAAGAGACAATAAAACCTGGGTGATGCTATCAGTGAGTCCGTTCTCACTTCTTTGCTTCTACCTGCTTTATTACCAACGACTGCTCTGCCCTCCACTGCAAAGTCAATACCTAGGTAAATAGATACACAAAGAAATACTGCTCTTCTGCAGCCATCTATCTGACCGAGGGCGCTGGGTAAATTGTCCCGCAGAACCCCGGGCAGTTTTGCGGTCCCTGAAAAGTGTTAGTCAGTGTTGCCATATATCATAAATTATCAAGTCTTTATCATTTTCCCACTAATTTTTCATTTTCTAGAGTTACTTGTTGCTTGCATAAGGCTGTACTATGCTCTGCTGCATAAGGGGAACAAGCAGAAATTAGCAGCAGTATTTTAAGATAACCTATTTTAAAGAATGAGGGGATGTTAAAAGCAAGCTTTAGGTATGAGAATGTTTCTCAGCTAGTTAAAACTGCTTATATATCTGGTAACTACAGAAGGGAAAGACAAATAGATCAACTCTTAGGCTTGAAATGCCCGAAAATCCTTAATGCATAAAAATCTTAGCCATTTCATATGTAGATATTGCAATTGCTTAGAAAGACTGTGGTTACATCCTTGCATCCCCAGTAAGTATTTGAACTAAAAAAGAAAAGCTCAGTGTCTTGGCTTTCTGTCTAAAAAGGGAAATCAAACAACTTTGGGCTTTCTGCTTTTTAGAGGACTTTATGGAATTGAAAAGCTTCCTTCTTTTTGGATGGAATCAACTTTCCTGACTCTTCTATCTGCACACAAAATTCTTCATTGTCTCTCTTCTTCTCAGAAAATTTCCAGAAGATATATTTAAGACACAAGAGGAGATTTTGGAATTAATTGTCATAGTGAAGAGAACCAACCTGAGAGGAGCGTGGAAAGTTTAGACTTTTTGAAGAAGTTCAGAGATGAAGTATCTGGATTAATAACACTGATATATAATCTTTAAAACGGCTTTGCTGAAGACTAGAGGATGGCAAACATAACACCAGTTAAAAAAAAAAAATCTGCACAACATTTGCAGATGTGCTGGCTTGTAAACCTGGTGTCTACAGCAGGAAAATTAGGAGAAACTGTAATTAAGAATGGAATTGGTGCAGATATGAATAGATGTACTTTACCCTGGAAAAGTCAGTGTGGCTTTTGCAAAGGGAACTACTGTCTTGAAAATTTACTGGAGGTCTTTGGAAGGGTCAGCAGGCATATGGATAAAGCATATCTGACTGATACAATCTATTTGGATTTAGATATTAAGTAGCCATGCATAAGAGATAAAAAGGTCATAACTTAGATAAATAATTGGTTATAAAACAGGAAACAGAGAGTAGAAGTAAATAGTCAATTCTCCCAGTGAAGGGAGATGAGCAGTAGAATTGCACAGGAATATGTGCAGGGGATTGTTCTGTTTAATATGGTTATCAGTGACCTGCATAACAGGGTGAGCAGTGATGTAAGAAAGTTGGGTGATGATACTAAATTATTCAAGGTAGGATGAGGTCTGACTAGAAAAAATAGCAGAAGGTTTTTATGAGATAAGTGAAAGAGCAAAAAAAAAAGGGGGGGGGGCAAATGAAATTCAGCATAGCTAAATGTAATAGGGTGAGAAGAAGGGAAGACAATTCTACTTTCATATACAAAGTGCATTGAGATAACAGTTGCCAGTCAGGAGCAATTTTTTGTTGCTGAGAAAGAGATTTGCTGAAATGTCAGATGCTGCTCAGTAGCCATCAAAAGGCAAATGTTAGAAATTATAAAGAAAGTAAGAGCAAAACAGAGATCACTGTTCCACCATATAAAGTCATGGATTCAGACATATCCTAGAATATTCTGTGCAGTCCTGAGCGTCTCATCTCAAATTCATGAAGGAGAACTAGAAAAAATGCAGAGAAAGGTGGCAAGAATGATCAACTGTCTGTAACAGCTTTCATACAAGGAGCCCTTGTGTGAGCTACAAGTCTTCTGTATGGAAAAGGGTTGACATGGGGGAAGGATGTGACAGAAATTTAAAAAACTTTTGAGTGATATGAAGACAGTGGGTGGAGATTAAACTGTTCACAGTCTCTTCTACTTGAAGAACAAGAGACAATCAAATGAAACTCACAGAACTCCCCTTTTTTTTTTTTTTTTTAAGAGGACACATGATAGTTGATAGTTGATTATACAAGACATGAGACAGGAAAAAGTTCTTGCTGAAGAATATTTTGCATGTGTATGGCAGTGGACCAGCCAGCTGCCTCCATGAGGAGTGGAGAAATAACTTGGGCAGATTTTCCTTCCCAGGACAGCGAACCTGAGGAAGATGGAGGCAGCATGCTGGAGGGGAATTCCCTCTCTGCCAGGTTTTAACCCTGTCAATCATAGATTCAATTCCACCTCTGTTATTTTAATATTCATCACATTGTATTACTATTCAAAAGTTACTAGAAATTTCTGCTGTTCTGTAATGTTCACAGGTTAATGCAAATATGTTCCACCTTTGCCCAGAACTCATTGGAAAACTGTCATCCCTCGTCAATCTATGATTTGATAAGAACCCTGGACCCTACCTTCTGACCACCCCCTCCCCTTTCCCTATAAAACCCTGTGTAACAAACCCCTCAAGGTCTCTCTGATAGCCCGTATCCTGAAGAAGAATAAAAGTCTGGGTACTGCTATCAAGGGTCCATTCTCTCTTCTTTGCTTCTACCTCCTTTATTTAACATCGGGCCTCTGCCTCTCACTGCAGAGGCAAAACCTTGGCACAGAGATAAGCAAAAGGAGATAGCGCTGCTCCTCCCGAGCAGCAGCAGAGTGCTTATCTAACCAGGTGCTGGATAAAGCTTGTCTTGCAGAAATCTGGGCAGCACTGTGGATCCCCAAAAAGCATTACATGTGAAACATCTTTGTGGACTTAAGTGGAGATTGGACAAGCTTATGCAGAAGAAACCTGTCAAGGTTTACCAAACACAAAAGCCTCTCATCTGGCTCAGCAGATCTCTGAAATGAAAGTAGCAGGAGGAGAGGAGAATAAGGAGAGATACAGATTATTGCTGTTTGTTGGTGTCATGTCCTCCAGACTTTGGTCCATTGTTAGAATCAGTTCACTGGAGAAGACCCCAGTTGGTTTGACCTAATATGGATATTCTTACATTCATGTATTCCATCAAGTTTCCTTATCAGCATGACAATGTCACATCCCAAAACTGGTGTTCAAGGCATACCAAAATGCAGGCAGTGTGGTGGATGTATGAGCTGGGACTGTTAATGAACTAAAGAATAAACTTGTGATAAAGTGTACATGTATCCAGTGCCATGCCCATGGGAGCTGGGTCAAGTGCATAGAGTACATATGCACCACATTATCCCACATTTCTCTTCCCCTATTTATCCAATCTTGCTGTGGGGTTCAGAAAGGACAAACCTGCAGCTGAAGAGAGCCTGCAGATGGAGGGAGGATGATCAGTGGCATGCAGCAAGAGTAAAACTCTGTAGACACACACACAGAGACAGATCCATCTGCCTCTTTGGCTCCTGGTAAACCCTAAGCACTTGTGACTGTACGTGGGCAGTTTTCATGAGCTGGGATGGTGACAGCTACATACGTGCTTTGGAGACCATGAGTGTGAAACTTCATTGCAACTATGGTTTTTTCCAGGTTTTGCATATTTAGATTCCTTTTCTCATCTTTCCCACCAAATTAAAACAAAAGCTTCTGAATATAGATGGCTTTTAACTTCTTAATAAATGTGTAAATAAACTAAGCATGAAACAAAACAGATTTTTTTGTTTGTTTGGTTGGTTTTTTTTGTTTCATGTTTTGCCTTTGTCTGATTTATGATAATTGGTTTGTACTTTTGACAGACTGACATGCGTGGGACATTCTATCCATGACCCACTTTAAGTTACATTATCTAACCTAAATATTATTCTGGAAAATATGCCTTATTCTCACTATTGTTATTAATGTCTCATATTTATTTATTATAGATTTTTATTAATCTTTGATATTGTTCTACTGTCCTTTCTACAAAGTGCTCATGTATCTATGTACCTTATATATATAAGGTAACTTGTGGTAAGAGCTGCAGTGTGACCTTAAACAAGAGAATTTTTGCAAAATTAATTATTAAAGACTCCTGCCGTATTCACGAAGTTAAAGAATAGGGCTTAAGACAGAGATAATAGGGAGTCTGTTGCTAGTCATATTCCTGACATCATAGTTATGAAATTTATTCTAGTTTCTAAGCAAAAGTAACGTAAGAAATTGTAGCTAATATTTTTTTTTTCTAAGGCAAATGGAAAATCTTCAGTGGAAGGACATACTTGCAGCAGATTTTTCATGTTTTCCCATCAGAATTTACCCATTTTTTTTCATCTGAAAGACTAAAAATAGGAAGGACAGTAGAGATGGCAATTTGCAGCTGAAATTTTGAGTGTCGTCACCGTTTATGCTTATAGAATTAGTTCCTGCCATAACATTAACTGGGAACAAAGGTAAGTACTTAGAATGAGAAAATGTTTCCATTCTATCCAGTGACGCAAGGGAGCATTTAGAAGCAACCAGGAGACGAGAATCTGTAAAAAAGAAAGTGCCACTTTCATTATAGTGATATATAAGAGCTGTGTCTGAAAAGCTACCCAAGACTATCCCTGAAGAGGGCTCAGAGATTGTCTGCAGCTGAGAAGAGTTATGCATCTGATGCTTACAACACCTGGAGCACACCAGGATGATTGAAATGTGCTCAGTTCTAATTTATTTTGAAAAATAGCCAGTGGATCAAACACTAATATAAAGAAAGAAGATTCCACTTCAATTACCTCTACAGCAAGAAATTAGATCATCTTATATCTTGGTATCTGTGATATTTTAAAACCTTTGAATGGTAAAGCAGAGTTCCTGTGGTTTAGTTCATGTTTTGTTTTGTTTTGTTTTCCTAGCAAGAAGAAAGTATTAATGATTGACACACAGGGGAAAAAAAAGAAAAAAGAAAAAAAAGAAGAAACGTCATTTTCTTTAAGATCTATAGTATTCTTTATTTGCTGGTCAAACAGGTTATTTGTAATGTCCATACTCTTACAACTGTTAAAACACAGGATAGAGAATTAAGAGAGCACAACACACACACACTCATTACAATTATTTACTTAGATCATCATCCAAAGGTTCCTGGTGTCACTGGAAAAAACACTATACATACATATATTTCTACATTTGTATGCACATGTAGACTTGTTAGCTAATGAAAGGTGTTGGTGAAGAAAGAAAACGAAGGAAGCATGAGAAGTGAGAAGGAAAAGGATAAAATCTATTCAACAATAACAAAGAGAAATAGTATGGTTCAGTGGCTCTTGATTTAATATTTCTGGACAACTCCCCACTGGAAATCAAGAATTACAAATCAGTGATATGTGTTTTGTTCATCTCCTCATCAATGTGCTGAGCATGAAAACAGGATCTAATTTAATGCATACCCTATGAGCTGATTACATGATGTGCACACAGAGTGCATATTTGTATATTAACATAAAGGATTCAATATGAAAACAATAAAAACACATCTGTTACCAAGCCTTACCTTTTTTGGAATGACTTATTTTTTTCTCCTTATGTATCTCTATCTTATATTTGAAATTTCGTAGTTGTAGCACGCATTTCAACTCAGTCCACAGCAGTAGGTAACAGTTTGCTTCAATTTTCTCTTGTCCTATTACCTCAATCCCAAAAGAGTAAGGTTCACTAAAGATAAGATGGTTGTGTGTTAGTTTTTAAAAGAACTTTAAAAAGGATTTTTTTTTTCTGATATGACAGAAGTAATAGATGTGTCTTGGTTCCAGCCAGGGCAGGGTTAATTTTTGCAGTAGCCAAAAGGGGTCATGGTTAGGGCTTGGAGGTTATTCTGTGTTGATTTGTCCTTGCTGGGGCTGGGGAAAAGAGAAAAGGGAATGTCTCCCAGGGAGAAGGGCCCCTTCCAGTGGCGTCTCACTGGGAACTCTGAACTGGAGAGCATGACAATATAGCACAATGTATTCTGGGATCATATTCTCTAGAGAATAAATCTTGTGATGAAAGAATAAAGACTAAGTCAGATAGATTGCTTAGGGTTCCAGAAAGAAAGAATCAAGTGGCCTAGTGAATGAAAAGGTTAAATCTCGTTAAATAGTTGATCATTTTTGATTAGCAAAGTGTAAGTTAACTGCACTTCAATAAATGCTTTGTATACCTGCCCAATGCTGAGGTCAGGACTCCCTGATCTGTTCATCAGTGACTCCCTTACATACTTTGCCTTCACAATAAAACAGCACATCAATTAAAAATCTGAATGGCTTTTTACATAATTCTGTTACATTGTTAGCATCAGGGCCTTAAGCTATTATTTAAACTTCTGTAGGCACCCTCTGAAGGACAATGACAAAGAAATATCAGCAATGAGATATCCACAGTCAGCCTTCTAACATGCTCTGATCATTTCTTGGTCCTGCCTACTTTTTTTTCATATTAGTGTAGTATATATGAAATTCAGTCTATTAATCTCATGTGCAATACATTTTGCCTATATTAAGTGCAGCATATTTTAGACATCTTCAAAGGTTCATTGGTGTCACTTGAAAAAATATGATAAATTCATCTAGAGATTTTCTAGGACTGGGTATTAAACATGTCTCTGTGTCCTCACTTAAGTCCTGACTTTTTCTATTTTGAGAAAATCCGTGTGTTATAAATGTAACAACTACTCAAATGATGTAAAAAGCAAAATGAGGAGATAACATACTCACAGGTCTTCACTCTGCAGAAAAGATAGTTCAGCTGGTTTAAAAATAGGCAGAAAAAATCAGAAAAAGGGAAAAACTATTATAGCATGTGTGGGCAGATTGCTAACATCATAGAAAAATCACTCCCCAATTTGATATGTTTATTGTCATGCCCTTTAGATAACAAGTTCTCCCTTGGCCTTGATGCTGTTCTGGAAAACACAACACTAATTAACAGAAAAACAAAATCCAAAACCTAAACCCACAATGTAGAAAACTCTCCCCAGAACCCTACAGGAAAAAACCCAAAACCCTAACAAAAAAACCCCCAACAACCAAATCAAAAAGCCCAGGAGGGAGAGGGAAGAGGTGATATATTTTTCTTAGAATAAACCTCATCTTCATTAGCAAAGCAAAGAATGCATGTACACTTTCACCTGTTTTCTGTTGCTTAGAAATAAAGAGCAGTGGTGTAAAGCCCTCGTGCCATTACAGACAATTTACAACACCTTGTTTACACCAGCGGAGAAACTGGCTCATAATGTTGTTTAAATAGGATGACAGTCCAGAAAATTTTCTGATGAATGAGTCACCCAGTCGTGGAACCAAAACTCATTCCTGACCCACTATGGCTACTACATTTATATTATAAAGAAGGTCATAGTTGTTTTATGTTAAATATAGTACCCTGAGGATTTAATTAAAAGGGATTTAAAATTATGACTACTGAAGCCAGACAGGTCATATTGGATAATCCAGTTTTATTTTACAGTAATTGGTTACACAAGTTATTATTACATTATTTAGAACATCCTGATTCTCAGTGGAAGTCCTTGTGCATTTAATTAACCATGAGTACAAAATGACTTTAAAAAACTGAAGTCATTAAGCCCTCCTTAAATAGCCTTTTCAAATGGAAATTGACAACAGCATTTTCATTTAAATTCTTATAATTTTGTAGTTTTTAAATTAAGAAACAATGCAAATAATGCTGGCTTAATTGCTGTTTTATTTATTAGTTCTAATTATTACTTGTAAGTGGATATTTCATATTTGGATTTTGACCTAAGGTTGTCATAACTTGATTTGCCCATGTTCTGACTTTACAAAGTAGCTTGATCTCCACTTTTAAAGTTAAAGTTTGCAGAACTCTGAGTTTCTAAGCATGAGAAATGCTGGCTACAGATCATGTGTCTTTGCTGAGGTCTACAGATTTTGATGCATTTATAAAAAAGGGCAAAAGACTTTTACTGTGGTAATGGTAAATTTTAAAGGACAAGAGGGAATTTAACCTTTACTTAACTGAAAGACCAAATGACGAGTGTGTACCTCAGTGTGATTGTCAAGAATGATGAAGCACTTGGTTACTTCTTCTGAACCAGGTCAATCTTTTTTGTTGCTTTTGTTAAACTTTTTGAGATTGATTTTGAGATTGTTGTGGAGTTCCCCTCACTGGAGATATTCCAGAACAGTCTGGATGCCATCCTGAGCCATGTGCTCTGGGGTGACCCTGCTGGAGCAAGGAGGTTGGGTTAGATGACCCACTGGGGTCCCTTCTAACCTTGCCCAGTCCGTGATTCTATGAGATGCTGATGACAACAGCTTTCAGTGCCACACTAGGGGAACAGAACACCTAAAGTGTGACACCAAGGCAGCCCTGCCTCCAGAGACCTGAGTGAGAGCACAGACTGGGTCAGAGACAATCCCTCAGTAAGAGTTCATTTCCCTGCCAGTCCAGGAGCCCTGTGGATGCAGACACTGATCACGGTATCAGCACAGAGTTTCTTTGCAGCAATTCTTTCACTAATTGCATTCTGCTTCTGCCTGTTTGGGTATAAAAAGTGATTTATCTGGGTTGCCATCAAGAACGTGGTACAATGGAAGTGCTTGCTGGCACATCATAATGCACAATATTAAACAGTGTTTATCCACACATTCATTTGCATTGCGGGTCTGGGCAATTGTTAAATGTAGCACAGTCAAACCTAAATTCAGTAGGGACGATAAAAGGCAGGTTGCTATTTGTGCTGTTTGCTTAATTGTTCTATATGACTGAGAAAAAATGAGAATTTACTGCAGGCGTTTGATACTCAGTGTTGCAGTGTCACAGTACATTGAGAATAATGAATAGGACATTCACTCTGGAGCAAAGAACATTAGTTTTCTTACCTAGGAAACACAGAAGCCAGCTGGAGAGGAGAAAATTGCCAGGTAGATTGTCGACATAAAGGCAAAGGTAACATGCTGATAATAACCAGGGGAAATATGAAGATAATAACAGAGGATGATAACAACCCAGCTGAGGAAGAAAGGGGGGTCTGGAAGATCAAGTGATCCCAAGCTGTGCACAGCTATTATGCAGATGGAGGGACACCTCTGCTCTGAAGAAAGAAGCTGGTTTATTTCCCATGTAGCAGAATGTGTTAACTCCAGCCTTGTATTAAACAAGATCAGGCCTTGCTTTCTTCCTATTATCAGGAGTGTGTATTTCTTGACAGATTTCCACACCACTGCCTTGTTATTGTGGATGTATCATTGTTTATCCCACTTTTGCCTCCCTGCCCCCTCCCCCTTGGCTGTGGGGCTCTGCAAGTCGTAGGCAACTGTCATGTCAGGAGTGGGTGAATCTGTCAGATGCACGATGAGCAAAGATGGAGTGATCACTTCTTGCTGCCGTGTTTACTCTGTTTCCTGTCCTCAGCAGGCCTGTTTGCAGAGAGACGCTTTCCAGAACGCTTCCCGTCAAGGATACCGGGAACAACGAGGGGAGCCACGGTCGCTGTGCTGCTCCCCAGCAATGACAGGAGCCTTGGATAATCTCCCTGCCTCCAGCAGCTCCTCCTGGAGTGCCTTTCCTCTGTAACACACCGACTCCTTGCAGCCTGGTCCAGCTCCTCGTACCCATCTGCCATCACTGCTGGGTGAGGAGTGAGGAAGAGGAGCTGAGGAGTGGGAGGAGGGTCAGGCCAGCAGCCATGATAAGTTAGGGGGAGCATTTTGTCCTGCTCTGGAAATCAGCTTGCTTTTAGCAAGGGTTGTTTTTCAGACTATCCAACAGTGGTGGCTATGTAAATATTTTTTGTACCTTTCTTTTCCAAGTCATAATAATTTACTTAAAAACAGTTTTGAAATGGGAAATTTTCTGAACTCTACTTCTGCTTCATCTTCTTGGGGTTGTTTTCTGCTTCTAATTATTTTCTTCTTTTCCTCTTTTTTTTTTCCTTTTTTTTTCCTTTTTTTTTTTTAAATTTACTGGCTGGGATTTACAATCAAGGTATTTTCTGGGATATGGTTAGTTCAGTGTCCTAACGAGAACAAGAGAAAGGAAAATAATCTTTGAAATGTGATAAAAGTCATTAGTCATTATACTGTATCTGAATGTGACTCACACAATGTTTTGAGTCTCAGTAACAGCAAATGTATCATAGGATGCAGTAGCTGAAATAAAATAGCAAATGACTTTATTAATTGCTGTCCTAAAATCCTGATGCCTTGTTTATACATCCTATAAAGTTCTGTTTTACCAGCAACTATGCTTGGTTTTTTTTGGTTTTCTTTTTTTTTTTTTTTCTTAGTCAAACTCTGACAGTCTCTTTCTCCAAGATAAAATTTCCATTGGAGAAAAGATGAAAGTGTTCTCCCTGAGCAATTTTCCATCATTGGTTACTCACTGTTGGCATTTTAAGAAAGATAGTGAACTGTAACGAGATAGGCAAAGATTTGCATTATCATGTTCTGTTTTTACTAGAAGTCTTGGGAAAATTCAGGTCATTGACTTTGTAATGATAAGTCTATCTCCTCTCACACAACTCTGGCCTGTCAGAAAGGATGATTCAGGAGTGGTAGGCTCTGCTCAGAACCCCTGATGTACTAAGAAAGACAACCAGAGCAGCAGCACAGGAATGGGCCCAAAGCTCAGATACTATAAACAGTTTTTAACTGAACTCTTTATTTATTGTTTTTTTCTTTCCCCTTCTAATAGCTTAACCAATTAAATTAAGGGTATGCAACAATCTTCTGATTGCTGCAATGGATCCTCTAGCTCAGATAATGCAAGTGCTTAATATTTAATGCAGAGTTCTGTCCACAGCTCTCCCCACCAACCCATGTTATTTATATAATCTGGTTATAGAAATTCTGCCATCACCAGGCCTTTCTGTCACGTTATGCTCTCTCATAGTGAGAGCTTATTAACTTGTGCTTTATTAGATTCTGTGCCTTTACAACCAAGTCATTAGACACAACCATTACCCTGCTCTCCTTTAGTTTCTGTCTTAAGATCCATCTTCACCTTGATGCCCGTGGTTAATGAGAGTCCCTAAGCAGACAGGCCGCAAGTGATTCATGTATAGCTCTTGTCGACTTGTTTTATGGAATAAAAAAAATCTCTAAAGCTTGCGGCTGAATGTTCAGCCAATAGATTTCACAGCCTTGTGTTCCAATTAGTTGCCCTCAGGTTCAGCATCCTTCTTCCACACTGCTTCCTGCGAGCCCTGATGTGCATTGCTGATGTCTCGATTGTAGTGATTTTGAGGGAGGGAATATTTCCTGTTTATGTTCGTACAATAATCAGCACAGTGAGGGCTCCAAACTCACTGGGGCCTCTGGCTGTCGCTTACTGCTGATATACATTATATATACATCTAAACACTTTGAAAAGGTTAGTTAGGGGATTCTGGTTTTTGCATTCTTGTTCACTTTTGCCACTACTGCATAGCATTTTATATTATCTTCATTAACAGGAAACTGCAATGGTCAGTTCAGGCTTCACATGTGACAAATACTTACTTTTAAAGAAGAACTTCATCTCCAGACACTGCTAGTTTGGATTTCACTTAGAAAAAAAGACACAAGTAGAACACTCTGTATATGCTGAAATTTATTTAGTAAAAATCAATGAAAGTATCTTCTGAAAAATGGATTGGGGGAGTCTGTGTTTACATTTTTTACTTTTACATGTAAGAATTAATACAGATTTTTTTGCTAATACCCTGATCTCAGTCTGGCATCACACTGAAACATCCATTAACTTGAATTGCTTTACAGGGTCTGGATTCTGATACAAGTAAAAACAGCCAGCCTCTGAATTAAAAGTAGTTCTTAAATTATTCTTAATTGTTTCTATTTCATCTGACAGTCTTCACTGAGGGTCCTGGGCTTAGTTTGGCAGGTAAGACCACACCAGTAAAACCCTCTCAGAGAACAGGAGGAAAAGGTTGTTATTTACGTGCATCTACAGCTCTTCTGCTGGGGACTTTGTGCATGGCCTTCTGGTTAAGAAATGCTCATGATCATAGCAATGCTTCTGGAAATAAGTAAAATCTATTGGTACATGAAATCCTGCTTTAGAAGTTGTGCCTTACAGATATTAAAAATGAATCTGTCACAGAGCCATGAGTAGAGCTTTTTACAAAGCATTTGTTTGATGTATAGTTGCTCCCCAGAGAGAACAGTATCCAAGAATGAGCTCCGAGTAAATGAGTGCATTTGGCACATCCTAGAGTGATGTCAAAGCTTCCCTGGCTCCAAGGGGTAGTTTAGTTTTGACAAACCTAGTTCCAGTGCCTTTTGCTTAGAATTGATTCGAGGAATTTGGAAATATATGAAAAGAATATATCAGCACAATGACACCTACAATGAGCAGAAGGCATCCATTAGCAGGCAATGGAAAAAAAACAAGAGAAAACAATCCAGCTCTTGTTGCTGTTTTATTAGAAATTTCTTTGTTTTTTTCACCTGAATGTATCTATACATCTATCTCCCCAGCAAACAAAGAAAAATACTCCAGTTGAACTCTGTCAATACAGAATGATCCTGAAGTGCATTTTCAGAGGAAACTCTTGTTATTATTTATATTTGTTGTGTGGGTGCAGGATGCTCTGTGTAAAGTGTAGTCATGAAGGGGAGGGGCAAATCTGAAAGCTTGTTTTGGAGTCCTGCAGGCTTCAGAAGGAGTCACTCCCCATTTTGCTCTAAGATAACCTCCTTTAAGTTAAGCAAAATTAACTCTGCTGTGGAGCTGTGTGTTCCCAGCTTGCTGCAACACTAAATGGAAGCAGCTGGTGGGTGAATTGTTTAATGCAGACATATTTGATGGGTGGTAGGGACACATGACCGATCCTCCGTTTGCCAGATCTGGGTGTTAATTACTCAGCCAGGTGAGGTCTGTGGGCAGGTGTGCCTTCCTGTGCGAGCTGCGTGGGGACGTGAGGCAGGTGTTCATGATCCCATGGCACTCCTGGCCTCTCCACTCCTCACAAGGGTGAGTGTGAGCTAAAGGGAATATGATCTCTCAAAGAAAAACACAGACACAGGGAGAGAGAAAACAACAAAGAGCCCCAGAAAGATCGGATGTCACTCCTCTGGGATATTGGGAGGTTCGGCCTGTATGGACAGGATGTGCCAATCCCAGCTGGTTCTCCTGCATGAAAATGTGCAGATTATAAAGCCTGTCCTGGAACTCTGGTGGCCTTCAGTCCCCATGAAGTTGCCTTCCTTGGCAAATAGCACACTGTTAGGGTGACCCATGGTGGCCTGCAGGATGGGAACACAGGGGAGGATCTAACTAGGACCCATTAGCAGAACTCCTCGAATCTGGGCAGATTAGCTCCAGAACCTGGATCCAAACACTGGGAAGGTGGTTTTAATGTCCCATCAGATAAATAAACATGCTGGTGTTTTCCTGGGATTTAATTTTTTAAAAAAACTCTCTCAATCATATAAAAATACGTAGGTTACCCTAGAAGAAAGGACATCAGATTTCATCACCTGAACATGGTCTAGCTTTTCTACTGTTTTACAGGACATAGGAACCACTTCTAGCTCTAAATTAGAAGTGTAGTTCCTTCAGAGGGTTTTTGTAAGGGCCTATTCTGCTCTGGAAAGGGCTTTGAAATCTGAGTTCCCGGAAAAAACCTGCCACTGCAGCCTTGGTTCCACCTCTGAGACCCAGAAATCTGCAGAAGTTAACAGGCACACTCCTGCAGATAGCTGCCTACCTGCAGCTAGATTTCCTTGTGGTCAGAACTTCTGAAATACCTTTTTCAGATGCTTGAATTGAATAAAGTTACACATTGAGGTGAGCAGCCACACAAAACATGCACTTTACAGCTCTGAAATTTACACAGTCCTTTACTAAAGCTAGATTAAATGGCAGTGTCCCTTTAGTCAGGTGAAGGTTCTGGGGAATTCCAGGTCCTGTGGAACAGCTGGGTACTGCAGTGCATCTTGGATTGAACAGAGCCAGAACAACCACATGGGCTCTGCTTATACTGCATCTAAGGCTGCAGAGAAGGGATCCCAAACCCAGCTGTGGCTGAGGCAGTGATAATATATTCTTCCAGAGCCTGATCATTGCAAATATAACTCTGACGTTTTCTGAGCTATAAATTACATCTGCAATTATTTTTACAGCCATGGTGCTTGGAGAGAGGATCACACATGTATTTTTATACTGTCTTGCACTTAAATGGTCTCAACCAAATTAAAAACATTGGAAAGAGTAGTTGATTTCTGTTACACAAAGTCGAATCTCAAGCTGACAATCCAGAAGCACAAAGTATACCAACATCTACCACACATCACCTTACTTCCTGCAGTATTTTCTNTATAGGGGATTGCATATATATATATATAGATACTATTGGTACTTTGGAAAACACAACAGAATAAGATCTTATTTGCAAATTAAACAGTATCACGGTTAGACTGTAAAATACTTGGCTAGTACTCACAAGTGATTAAAGAAAGAGAACTTATGAAAATAGAGTCTGTTTAATTTAGGAGAAGAAAGGAGACGTTATAAATTGTCCATTACAAGAAAGTTCTTTTATTTCTATGCGAAAATTAACATAGGAATTTGCTATCAACCATAAACTGGTTATAAAGGAAGCAAATGGGTTCAGGCGACAAACTCTAAAGCGTTGTCCTGGGAGTTCTGCTCAGTTACTGTTTAATATCAGACTCTGTGGACCTCTTATTTTTTTCTTATTCTAAAATTTTTCATAAGATCAGAATTAAACTTTTGCATGAAAATAAGAGTTGAACACCTGGGAGGTGTTCTGCTACACGAGAAATCATAAAAACTACATTTACTACAGATACCTGAGTAGTAATAGACAATTTCTTTTCTGCATTTTTTTCTCTACTCCGAAAATAAGTTTTCAGAAGTATTTGACTGTTGCAATGTCTGTCTTTGCATAAGCACCTTCCCATTCTAAATTACATGCACACATCAGCTTGAAAATGCAGTTTTAAAAAGATGCTCTTAATTCTCTGCACTGATAATGTCATGTGACATTCATTTCTTCCGGAAATCTTTCCAGCCAAAAAGAATGTGCAGATATTGTCATGCTAACTCATCCTTGTTAAGCTGAATAACTTTATTGCACTTGTGAGAAGAAAACTAGATTGCAACGTGATACCAAAATAAGGTTTTCTATTTGAAGAAAAGTGTTCATTTCTGCATGTGATGTGTGTGCACATCCCTCACAGATGTGAATGCTGCTGAAGCACTGTGTGCATTTGTACTTCATTCATTCTTCTTGTGCTGATCTAAAGCCTGATGAATCCATTGTTCATTCTGACTCTGAATCAGGTTCTTTTTCTTTTTGCTATCTTTGTCTACTCCTTACATTTTCAGAAGCAATCTACCCTTTCTCATCAGTTTCCCTCAGCTGAGAAAGTACTGAAATGTTGGACTTCTGCAACACTGTTGCTGTCTTTTCTGTTAACAAGGCCATACCAAAAGGCTTTTTTTTTTTTTTTTTTCCCCAGGAACAGGACAGAATGATGTGTTTGTTCTCAAGGGATGTGTCCATTTTCTATGCATGAATGGACTATCCAAAGCTCTGCCTAACACATGTATCAAATGCATTTGTCTCATCTAATAGAATAATTAAATTACAGCAACTTGTATTCTATAAACAATGAATATTTTTACTAGATTGACTAACTTCTTTTCTAGAAGAAAAAGGTTACAAAAAATTTTAATATAACACACTAAAGAAAACAAGCATATATGATGATTAAGGAAGTTTTAATGTGAATTTTATTTAGTGGATAAAGTTTTTTGGCATCAAAGCCTCTGGACGCTGAATTTGAGATTTCCTTAGAGATGCTTCCTACATGTGTAAGTTCAAAGATTATTCATATTCCTTTTTCAATCTGTTTTTAACTTCAGCACCTAAAGCAGCATAATTATATTCAGAAAATGCTATAAAGAACCATATGTATGGAAGCATTTGCAGGGTCAAGCCAACAGCTTATACAGTAGTTAGGCCTATGAAAATTTGAAAATATAGTAGTTACTTTCTGAAAGCATTTCTGAAAACATCACTGTGCATTAATCAAGTTTCTTTTACCCATATTCTTCATTAGTAAGTTTTATTATCTTTTTGTTATCTCTGGCATTTCCACTCTGAAATGCAGTCTTTGTTGATAGGCAACTCAATCTTTGACACATTTTAGTGTCAGTGGAGAAGCTTAAGAGCAGAGTCCTCTAATACTTGAACTGTTTGGTGTTAGTGATCATTGCACTATTCTGCTGGGTTGATTTGGACTAGAGTCTGACATTTGGAAAAAAAAAAGTTACCAGTCCCTGGAAAAGTTAGATGCAAATAATAATGTCATCAGATCAAATTAATATTATTTAAAAGTCTGAGATGCTAACAGTAAGGATGTGAGGTGCTCCACTAACTTCATTCTGCTAGAGCTAGAAAAATAGGTGTACACATAAGTTTCCAAATGTGCAGGTATCAGGGAAATTTTTATTTTAATATAGTTCAGGGAATAGTTATATATAACACTGCCTGATGTGTTCATATTTCTTGCTGAAGCTCAGATTGCTGACATCAGGAGTTGTTGGAATTGTAAGTTAAACAGTAAAAGCTGCACTGCAATGGTGTAAAAGCACTGCAGCAGTGAGAAGGGATGCAGTCAGGAAAATAAGAAGTCCTCAGACTTGTGCCCCTAAAAGTGGGGAAAAGACTTCCCCTGCTCCCAAGTGATCAGGGCCCGATTTTGGGGTAAGGAGAAGAGGGTAAGAGAGATGGCAAATATCAAACCACTGGGGCAAGGCTGTGAGCTCAGAACCCTGCCTGCCTCCAGTGACTTACCTGTCATTTACCTGCTGGTATGTGTTTGGGATTAAAGAATATTTTTTTAAAAATTCAGATTTATAAATATTGGTTGCTTTTTGCAGGTTTTTCAATACAGATAGGTTTGGGGCTTTTTTTTTGTTTTCATTTTGGATATAATCTTCAGTATATTCACTGCAAATGCAGACTTCTATATTTTGTTTTCATTTCTCCACTTTTTCTTTTGAATAAAATTAGCAAGTCTATTTTTTTCTGGTTAGATAAGTGGCAGGTACCTCCTTGTCTATCAGTGCATGTAAAGAAAAGTAAAACCTGATTCTAAGCCCAGGCTGGGGGTAGCTGCTGATCAGGATGGCTTAATTTCTCTGTAGGGAAGAGAAGCCAGTAAAGAATCTAATTTTTGAGCTGTGTGAATTATTTATGTCCTCCAGCATATTTTATGCAGCTCCTCAAGTAGATGACTCAGTTTTAAGTCTGCTTAGAAACAGGGGCTTAATGTAGATGGCTCCTTGGCTTGTTAGGGAGCCTGTGATCCCACCTCCTCCTGCACAGGGGAGAGTGGAAAGGTCTTTGGGGTGTGTGTGCCTCTGGACAGCTGTGGAAGATGGAATAACGTGCAAACAGCTGGAGAGCTGCTTCCATGTCTTGATGCTTCCATATGAATTGAGCTCAAGAAAGCTTTGATGTTGCAAAAAGAGGGGAAAATTATTATTTCCTGAAGATTTAAGAACACCTAAACTCCTCAGCTGGTGCACTGGAGAGTTATCAATTAGTTTGGACATCGGTAGCATAGACTTAATTTTTTGCTGGATATGATGCAGCATGTTCTGTATTCTAGGAGAAGTTGAAGGAACAGCTGCTACAGAACATCTTTGAACCCATAAGCAAAAATCTGAGAAGGGTAGCTGTAGTTGTCCACTGGTAATTTAAAAACAAACTGTGAAAAGAAGCCTCAGGAAAAGATTAATTTTCTCAAAAGAACACACAGTATTAAAAATATTTTCTGAAAATGGCAATATTTTGATGCAATATGCTAGCTATTCATTTTTTTTGATGAAAAGTCACAATCATTGGTGAAAGGTATTTTTCACAGCTGTGGCAATAAAAAAGAAATTTCTCAGATCTTCTTTAAAACATGGGCTGATCAAAATGCTTAATGTATTCTATGTCATTGTTTAAGGGAAAACTGATTGTATTTCTGTTTGTAATGGGTTTCTATCTTTCTCTGCAACCACCTGGCATTCTGGTTTCAGTTTGACTCTGCCTTTCTAAAACACACAGGTGATAACACATATGAAAAAGTGAATTAGACTTGAAAATGATATTGAGTCCAGTGTTCACTGGAAGTTGTATGCCCACAAGACATTTGAGAAAATGTTTTCTCTTTGGTTTACTGAGTTTGATCACATATTTCAATGCTGGTTGCCATATCAAACCATTAACTTTGGTTTGAGATCAGAGAGACTTTCAAGATACTTTGAAGAGCTCATGACCAGCTGAAAGACAGGAAAGAACCTTGTTGCCAATGCTTTGGAAATTAACCTGAGTTTGCATTTTTTCTCACAGCAAGAAGATTTTTATAGGCACTGTAGCAATGGTTCTTACTGGGGATAATTATCTGAGGATAAGGTGAGCCTTCATCTTTATTAATACAGAATTATTGAAATTAATCTTTCTGAAAAGGTTTTATTTGGTTAGTGAAATCCAGGAAGAGGGTTCCCTAATAATGCCCCAGAGCTACTTTGAAATGATAGTTATGCCTCAAATGCATTATTCTTAAACAAAAATTATTTTCATGTATTTGTTTTATATTTGATGTCAGTGAAGCACCTTCTGAATAAAGGGCAGATGTTATTTTCCTAATATGATTAGGATTCCATTCATTAAAAAGGCTGATTCCAAATAAATGAAGCCTCTGGAAAAAATATTAAAGTCATATTTTTAAAATATGGATGTTCTATTTTTTAATAATGCTTTGCCAAAAGCAAATCATCAATTGAATAGCAAATTTTAAAAGTTTGTTTTTTCAAAAGGGGAAAAACAAGGGGTTATGAGAAGTTTCAGTGTGATGTTTCTCAAAACGGATGTTCCAGCTACTGAACAAAGGATGCCATGGAAGGCCACACCACTCTCATCTTGTAGCAGGCTCAAGTCATCTAGGAGCACCAGCTATGAGGAACAGAGAAGAAAGACTGATTATTCTTTGTACCAGATCTAGAAATGAATTTAGTAATTGCCTATCCAACACAGCACAGACACTGCCAAAGGGAGGCATCCTGGCTGAAACAAATATATGCAGCTACAGCATTCGGGTACCTCTTACGTTGGGGATCCTTACATAGAAGTCTCATACAGGATATCTTTATTTGCAGTCAGGCAGCGTTTGGGTGTTCAAGTGTGTCAGGAGCAAACCAGAACAGAATATTTTTTGATTAATAGTTTGCTTATAGAAAGATGAAATCTTAAAGTCTGAGTCTTACAGCCTGAGGTCTTCTTTTGGTCTCATCCCTTGTGAAAGGTGAGAGCAAGAGGGCTGAAAAGTAACAAAACAAGGAGCATCTGTTCCAAGGCAGGAGTTATATAGAGCACACCATGTAATTTCTGCTCAAATTGTCATGCCATAAATTGGCAGAATAATAGAGCTTTTAATCTCTCAGTGGACAATGTGAGAACTGAGTGTGTATTAAAGACTAAAAAGAGATCAGACACTAAGTTAATAACAAGAATTTAATACTGCCCCCGAATGCTATTACATCACTTTACAAATATGAAGTGGTGAGGTGGCAGAGAGTGGCAGCACCACAGCATGCTCCCAGTGAATTGTTCATACAGATAAAAATAGATCTAAGGCTAGAATTAGGCATTTGATTCAATGAAATGTAAAGAATCCATGGTTAGCCTAAAATAATCTTTGTGACTCCTTTCAAACTTGTTTAAGTTAAATTATATTGTCCTACTCTCATTGACCATCCTGTATGGCTTTATTTGTTGGGGTTTTTTTTATTATTACTGAGTTTATCTTCTGTTCAGAGAACCTATGGTCCTGAAAGGGAAAATGAAGAGTGGATCTAGAAGAAAGAACTGATATTCGAAGACAAAGAAGTTGTCTTTGTTGTCTGCTGTGAAATGATGGATATTCCTGGATTGTATAGCCATGGTACTAATGAGCACCATACAAAACCCCAGTGTATTTATACCCACGTGTCCACTTGACAACATGAATATGAGCCCATTCAAGATCCATCTAATTAGTGGCATGACAAGCACAAGGAAAATACAATAGTACAGCTTTCAGAGAGGGTTGCCCAGAGAAGCTTGTGCCTGCCTGACTCGCTAACACTGCTGTCACCCACCTCCATAGTGTCTGTCTCTGTTTATCTGGTCACCTGAGGCTGTTTTTGCAGTCAAGAGGAAAGCCTATAAACTTTGAGGGTGGGATATAATTTTTTCCTTATGACTAGAGGCATTGCATTTTAGAGTGCCAATGTTTTGTAAACCGAGTCCAGGGTACACTAAATCCATTTGGCCAGATGGGACCCATCACCCATGAGTGTCCAATCAGCCTTGGCTTTTACATATAGGCAGCAAAAAGTTGATCTCTCTCTGAGAAAACTGTCTAGTTAGATAAAGAAAGAAAAGGAATAGTTTGGTTACTTGAAATGTGTTAAAAATTCTGCTAAATAAAAAAGACTCAGAATTATTGTGATATTTATTTAAATCATATTCTTCATAGCCATTTTTTCATCCAACATCTTCTGGTGGTATTGTCATGGAGACCAAGGCTGTTAATGTCATGCAATCCTATAATATATACATAATGAATACTGCATTTCATAATTCATAAATCCAAGTTTATACAGTGTCACAATCCTCACCTCACAAAGCAGAATTATATCTGTACCATTGTTGTCAGCTTTGAACTTCAGACATTTACTGGGTATGTCACTGGTAAATCTGAGCAAAAAGATGCAGTGCTTAAGCTTACTTATGCATGTTCAATATGCATTTGTTTTGTAGGGAAAAAACAATCTACTGCAGTAGGTTTATTTTGGTTGTGATAAAGAATACAGTCTGAGTAATCTCAGTGCACAGAACAGCAATGTAATTGACAGCTACATAATCAGTCTAAAGTGTGCTTGCTAGGCTGGGTCAAATTCCTTTGGGAATCCAAATGAGGTTTGGATGGCTTCTGCACTCAGTGTTTTGCTACTTTGCATCACAGAGCCTGACATCAATATTTTACATGAGGAGGAAAACGACAGAAGCTCATGTTGCCAGTGTCCATCTGTGGAATGTAACAGATTTATATTTTTAATTAGAGCAAGAAAACAGTTTTGAAAGTTCAGCAGTCACAAACACTTCTATGTATAGAAGAGGTTGCTTTTGTGAGTAGTCCCTGCAATTTCAGTCAGAATGAACACAGTCCAATTCTAATAGGGCTGGGAAATAGATGGATGAATAATGGGAACCTGAGCTCTGGGCATGAATTGTGTGGCCTTGCATGTCTAGTTATGGTGAATTAGGATGGTACTGCCCCAGCTGTTCACTTGTATTTGCAAAGCAAAGCCACATTTACTCTTTATGGTGAATGTTGCTCATCCTTAATGAAAAGTCCACTCACATATTTTAAAACATCCTTTGGGAGTGACTCAGACTAAGCCAGATGATTTTGTTTAGTGTTCAGAATACACTAACTCATGCCATTGACGTGTCTCAGGTATAGAACTGGTATTCTCAGGAAAGAATCAGTAAGAATGAACCTTGGATGAAAATTTAAACCACTATAATTGCAGAAGTAAGGCCTCATTTAGATGTGCCAAGTCACACCACATAAATGTTGAGACTACTTCCTCTTCAGTGATGCAGATATAAGTGATACACTGCTTCATTTCCTCTTTTACCTGAGACACAGCAGAGACAAAATCCAGAACCTCCTTTGCCACTCTACCATAAAATAAGAAGTTTCAGATTTCCTAAGATAGGACTTGAGGCAGAGCACACTACAGAGCTTGAAACGCAGTCCGGTCATTGTACCAGCTTTGTGCCTAAATACCGGATCTAGTTGAAGATGTCTCTGCTCATTGCAGGGGAGGTTAGACTGTATGACCTTTAAAGGTCCCTTCCAACCCAAACTATTATATGATTTTATGATTTTTATGGCTATTGCCTGTATGAAGTCGTGCTTCAGAAAGGTTAGGAAACAAACTGCTCTCTCCCTGGAGAAACCAGGTATATTACTTGGAATGCACCAGATAAACCCAGATGAGTTAGAAACAACTGTTCCCTGTCTTTAATCCTGCTTTTAATTCACTCAGCTGAAATATATTAAATATGTGAGTAAAAGGGCATGAGGTGTAAAGAGAATGAACAATGAGCATTCACATTTGCAGACATGTCTATCATTAAAAAAGCACAGATAGTTTTTTCTTATATTCAAACAATGTGATCAGCATTGTAAAAGGCTCTACGCCAAACTGTGTAGGTTCTGTGGGCAGAATGAATAAGGTTATAAACATGAGAAAAAAAATTATTGCTAATTCATTTCTGAAAAAGAGGTGCATATCCTAGGGGTGAATAAATACAGTTCTATTAACACTTCCCAGGCTCTTTTAAAGCATTACCACTGTTCACAGTATCAGAACACCATTGTTATATTTCTGCCTTGAGAGTCTTACAAATCTTGTGCAGTAGTTTCACCCAGTATTTATCTTTTTTGTAGTGACTTAGCTCAATTCAACATAGGCCAAATATTGTTTTTACCATTCTTTTACTTACACACCAGAACATGTGTTTTCATTCTGCAAACAAATTAGGAATACTCATTCTCACTTTATAGTTAAATTGCATAGGATTCTCAAACTGTCAATGAGTAAAGAACCCCATTTGGGTTTATTTTAAAGAAACTATTAAAAACCAGGACATCAGCACTGCCAGCTCATTGGCTGGTACTAACATGTGAGTTGTGATGGTTTTAACAATTGCCTGTCTCCTAAAGCTAGCAGAGGGTTTGTTGAGCACTTTCACAAGTGGATGACTATCAGAGTTTTGAGTGCTTGGACCATTTAAAGCTTTAAAAAGCTAGACTTTAAAACCTAGCTATTTAACTTAGTTACCTAAAGGTAGGGGTATTTATTTCAGCTGAGTGACTTATAAAAAGGGAGATTAAGTAAGATCATATTGCCCATACTGTGTTATGACCACAGTGAAAAAAATAAACTCCACTCAACAACATCCGAGAGGCTGTAAATTCATATGGGAATTGCTCTGGTTTATGGTGCACAATCCATGTAACTTACTGCAGTGTCAGAAAGATGCCTTTGGTGATAAGCTGGTCCAATAAACTTAATTCTGTAAACAAATTTTAAGTAAAACTACCATCAGAAATACGTGAGGTGCTTTTTCCCTCTCCTTCTCCTGGAGAGTCTGTCCTTTGGCAGGCAGCTATGTGCACTGTGCAATTCATCTGTCTGGAAGGACAGCTGAGAGGACAGCCTCCTGGCCAGCTGGCAAGGTGTCACTATGCACACAGATGCCAGTACATTCCTCTGAGAGGGAATAAATCAGACAACTGGCACCTGTGACACTGATGTCTGTTCAAACATCTCTCCCTTCGTGTAACTTAAACTGGAGTGGAAGGGCATAGTTAGGATCTCTCTCCTTTGTTGTAATCCTTTGCCTATGGAACTTTCCCTTGAAGGCTCTGCATACAGCACACTGAGGCAGAGTGGTGCGGAAAGTAGGGTCTTCCTATACATAATTAACCAGGACTAGGAACTCCCTCTTGGAAAAATGAAATAAACAATTAATTCCTAGGGACTGATCTGGTTGTTCATGGCCGCAATATTAAGTAATAGGATTCGCTTATATCACGTGGACTGTGATCTATTTTCTTCTTTTCTTAGAGTATACTTGAAGCAGTGTCTGTTGGAGGAGAGTCCTTCCCACCTTGGTATGTAACTAACAGCACAATGGGAAATAGGGTTGTCAGTATCCATGGTTTGGTACAAAATGCATTATCACTCCATATTTTTTGACTTCTTCCAACTTCAGTGACCTCTGTAAAGATGCATTATACTCGAGTGAAATCCAAGTACACCTGTCTCCCAGAGCCCTTCATATATTTCTAATACATAATAGTTAGAAGCTGGCAAATGAAAGACAGTGCCCGAGGCTTCTGAAGCTCAAACTAAGCCCAGTTTTTTTATTCCACTTATGTGAGAAATCCTGATAATTATCACGTACTGGATGAAAAGA
The DNA here is from genome assembly GCA_013400735.1 of Pomatostomus ruficeps. Classification (NCBI taxonomy): domain Eukaryota; kingdom Metazoa; phylum Chordata; class Aves; order Passeriformes; family Timaliidae; genus Pomatostomus; species Pomatostomus ruficeps. The sequence goes on along the minus strand of VYZT01029237.1, from coordinate 28,399 downwards.
TTTGTGCAGGGCAAAAAACCCCATGAGAGTGCCTGACAGCTTCAACCAAAGACCATGGTTTGAAATGAGAACTACCTACCACCTTTTATACTAACAATTAACTGTTTTAGATTAAATACATTTTAATATGGACAAAATATACCAGTAGCTACTTTAAGATTTTAAGGGATCATTTCATTTCTGCAGAGACATAAACAATTCATACCATCTGAAATCTAAAGCAGTTATATTTGTTTGCCAAAAGTTCTAGCAGCTCCAGGGAACTTTCCCAGCACTTTTCTGTTAACCAGGGTGTTACTCTGGTTACACAGGTGACCTGAACATTTGAACAAATGACATGGTGTCTTCTGACCCATGATATGCACTCTTCTGATGCTGTGCTTCTCTTTCTCCTGTGCTTCTCCTTCACCTGTGCTTCTACCCTGCTGTAGACATTAGGTATTTACAATTATGAGGGAAGGGAAAATGTAAACCTTCTTTATTTAGTTGCAATCAACTCACATTTTCCTTAGGCTGAGGTCCATGTGCAGGGAGGGTCACAAAAGATCTACTGATGTGTGTGAGCCACAGCACTTTCTTGTAAGGGTGTCAGAAAGAGAATGGTTGTGAGAATTTCTCCTTACTGCAATCATGGTTTCAGGCTATAGCACTGGTTCAAACACAGGCTCAGTTCATCCCTTGACACAGTGGTGCTTTAGTCATTGCATCATGGTTATACACACTCTGTCTGGCTTAATGAATATTCAGTTATTCATTTCAAAGACCCCCTGCTTAAAGCATAGGAAATTCAAGTGTAAGGTTCCTGCACAACAGGGAAATTGAGCTGAAGCTCAAATCCCCAAGCTGAGTGGGCTGCTTATTGATAGTCCTGGCAAAAGAGGGTACACTGACTCCTGGTCTGCTTGATGCACAGGACACTGTCAGTGCATGATCCAATTCAACAAAAATACAGATAGCAGATGTCAATTAAAAAAACCTGATTATCTGCAGGTGATCTATCACGATTTTTATTTGTGACTCATTAAAGGCATAGCATTGGTGTGTTATCAACATCATTCTAGCTACAAATACAGAGCACAGCTTTGTGAGGGCCACTGTGGGGAAAGGTAAGTTCATCCCAGTCAGACCAAACACATTCGTAAAAATATCTGATATTTCTAGGGCACTCAGGTGACTCACAACAGATCTTTCAACATGCTTTGACCTTCTCGATTCCTTAGGCAGTGTACAGTTTTGCCTTTTGTTTAAAAATACCTTCATACTCAAAATGGCTTCCCAGGAATTCTATGGCTCCTGCTTCATTAACTATGACCCAACTGCAGCATACTAATGTTGGAAATAATACAACACCCAAATGGACTTTTCAATCTTACTCTGTTTCTTTGCCAATTTAGTGTGTTCCAGGTGTGCCCAAGACCAGATATTTTGTTTGTCTTTGTCCCCTCAGACCTCCACAAAACCCTATGGGTTGTATTTAGAGGGACTAAAGGAAGATTTGGAATTGCATATTCCCTTGTTTCTGTCAATCAGACCATCCACAAATTCTATCATATTAACAGTGAAGATTTTTTCATCCATTCTGTGATTTCAGGACTTTGCCATTATAATTTAAAAAAAATGTTACCCCGAATTTATTCTTGGACATTGTATATGTTCATCCCTGTCTTGGTATTGGTTAGAAAATGAAGCTCTTCTCCCTTGGTGATATTTATTCTCCTTTTCTCACTTTTCTCACTCAGCTTGTGTATTTTTAGGAAACAATCAAAACTGCCTTCAGCTTTTTCTTTACTATGCTAAATAAACCATGCTCTCATACTGTCCTCCCTCATGGCAGTGCTTTCACCATATTGCTACTACTTGCAGTTCTTTTTGACTCTCATATGATGAGGTTTTCTCTATCCCTCTCTATCCCTATCTTATTTTTCATTCACCACTTACCTGTATCATTAAGGCTCAACTGATGAGCCACCACATCCTGCACCTGAGCTCTGTCTCCCACCAGTGAACCTGCACAGGCAGTATGACATTAGTAGCAATTAACAATAATTCTCTCTATTGCAGTAACATTTGCATTTGCCTTGAAAATCTATATTAAGCAGAAAGGAACAGGGTAAAGACACACCACAGAAAAAGAAGTTCTCGGTTCAATAACATGTACAAGAAGATCAGTCAGCAGGATTAGATTTACTAAGCACAGATAAAAGGCAGGAATAGAGAATACACTGATAATGTTTTGTTCTCCTTCCCCCTCCACCCCAGTTCACTTTCATCCTTCATCTAAATAATAATTTAAGTTCCTGGTTTCTGGGAAGTAAGATCCTCAACATATTTGAGGGGATTTTAATATCATATATATATATATGCATAAACCCTTGGCTGCCTGTTTTAGGTGCTGCATGAAAGGAAGATTTCTGCCTTTTTCCTGTTCTTGAGGCCCTTGAGTAAAATAAGGAGTGATCTCCAGCAGTCTATTTTCCCTTCAACCTCCAGGCTGCAGAGTGCACCATGTTCTTCTGCACTGTCCTAAAGACAGCCCCTAGGCTGATTTCAAAACCAAACCCATGTATTGTGCAGTCAATGATCCTGCAAATTGGGCCTTTTGAAAAGGCAGGACACATCCTGTGGAATGTACAAAACACATGGTTCCCCTCATGCTGATGTATTCCCCTGTGTGGAGCAAGCATTCTGTAGGCAACTGGAGCTAAGAAAGTCCAGAAGCTTCTCTTTGGAGGGCCTCTAGGTGAAGCAATTGAGCTTTGACCATTTTTATTTTGTGATTTTTTTCTTTGTCTGCCTCTATTGCTGCTCAGAATTTCCTGAAAAGTTGCAGCAGCATTTGGTTCATGTAATTCTTGACTGTTTGCCTTCTGCCCACATGATTTGACAGTGTAACTGTGAAGTTGAACACACTTGCTAAATTCCTTTCTGAGGATTCTCAGCAAATCTGTGAGCTGGACCAGAAACGCTGGGATTTCTATGTACTACCTTAAAACTACCCTGTGTTTGGTTTATACTTATTTAATATTTAGAATCATGTTATTGAAAAACCTCTACATTTCAACCAATAAATACTGGAATTTTAATATCTGAAAAGAGATGGATGCTCTCAGTCCCACTACTTGCCAAGGCAAATTTCTGAATTACCAATAGAAGAGAGTGTCAGGGATTTTTAAGATCTTCAATTGCTGTATGAATACAGATTAACTGGTGCCTGCAGGGCCTTCATGTAAACACACACTAATCTGTTAAAAAGAGAAATAGGAATGATCCTGCTCACTAATAGGAATTTCCTCGGGGACTTCAATAAGAGCTGGATTACACAGTGAATGCTTAGAGGGGTTCTTCTGTTATTGGGGGGATGATATTTTAATATCAGTAATATAGAGTCAATGCTTTAAGTTTGATAAAGCTTTTCTTTTCCCAGTGCATATCAAAAGATAATGAGATTATGGGAGGTTTTTGGTTTCGGTTTTAGTTTTTTTAACTGTATTTTTAAACTACTAATTCTGGCCTACTACTATGTACAAGACGTGCTGCCCTCAGCAAGGTGGCTCTGCCCCAGGCCTGATGTCCTCCAGGGCTCAGGGTGTGCTCAGCCCTCTTGCACAGGGGCTGGATCAGGGGACCTCCCTGTGGTCCCTTCCACCATGAGTTATCCTGTGATCCCATCATACACACACTGTTAAAGTCTTACTCTGAAAACTGATAGACTTGCTCTTGTCTACCCACGAACTCTGTAATATCTGTGCATGATGCATATTCAGAGTGGGAATGGTAAAGAAGGGGGAGAGGAGACTGAGAAAGTTGAGAAGACACCCGCCCTGCTTACAAATAAAAGGATTTTAGAGAAGAATAATGGTTTGAAGTAGAATATTTGTTCTGTGATTTCAAAATTCTGTTCTGATTTTGGCTGTGAGAGAGTTAATTTTCTTCCTGTTAGCTAACAGAGTGCTGTATTTTGGATGCAGAATGAAGAATAATGTTGGTAACACAGGGATGTTTTTAGTTGTTGCTAAGTAGTGTTTATACTAAGTCAAGAACATTTCAGCTTTGCATGTCCCACCAGGAAAAAGGCTGGAGGGACACAAGAAGTTTTGGGGAGAGATAGCCTGGATAGCTGACCCTAGCTGGTCAAAGGGTTATTCTATACCATATGGTGGCATGCTCAGTATGAAATCTGGGGGGGACAACTGGCTAGAGACCACTGCTCGGGGACTGGCTGGGCATCAGTAGGTGAGTGGTGAGCAATTGTCTTGTGCATCCCTTATTTTGTGTATTATTATTATTAATGTTATTTTTGTTGTTGTTATTATTTTTTCCCTTCTTTTTCTGTACCATTAACTTTTCTTTATCTCAGCCCATGAGTTTTCTTGCTTTCACTCTTCTGATTCTTTCCTCTATCCTGCCAAAGGTGGGGCAAGTGGCTCTGTGGGGCTGAGTTGCCATCTGGGATTAAACCATGAAAGGTACTTTTGCAATTTTAGTTGCTTTTTATCACAAAATGTTACTTCAGATAAGATAAGCATTGACAGATCTGTTTTAGAGGTGGGAGAGCACAGATGCAGCAGATGTGTGTGACACAGCTATGTGAAGATGATGTAACAAGATGGGGCCAGAGCTTGGAGCCTCAGGCCTACTCCCTAGTCCCTAACCCAGTCCAAAAGTACAGCAAAATATATTCTTTCTCTAGTGGCACCCTATGTACAGATCCAGGGTTAAAGTATGTGCAGAATGTCTTTGCACCATGAACGGAAATGGCCATGTGCTTAGTGACAGTTTTACTGCTAATAAAACGTTACACACATTCAAATGCCATTACGTACAATTTGAAGCAATGGATATTTTAGAGAAGTTAATCCTGCCAACTATACTTTGTCAAAACAGGTCTAAGTGACTCATAAAATCATTGGCCACAAATGAAATAAGGAAACCTGACCAGCGTATGGACAAAGAGAACAGTGGGTACTTGGCCTGTTCTATTTTGCTGTTTGCTCTGAGAACAAGTTCAAAAAACCCCCCAAACCTGCTTGCCTTTCATTTAATCCATTTACTGAAGCACATTGCACAAAGCTTTTGCTACCTGAACAGCTTTAACATTATTTTCCAGGCATAGTCTTTATGGTGTCCTGGCTGGTTGGATATATTTAGCCCTGAACAGAAACTCTAAAAGGTAAATAACGATGCTATCTGACTTTTAGCGAACAGATTGTTTAAGCTCAGTGATGAACAGAGCATCAACCTGAAGCTCTTATGTCAGTTCAGACAGTAGTCAGGAAAGTCCACAGACAGACACCATTCAAATAAAAATATTTGGTGCTGAAAAGAGCTGCTTTGGTTCTCTACTGTAAATGAAAAAAGAACAGAATAAAAAAAGGGCTCTTCTTTGTCCAGGGTTAGTATCTATAGAAATAGGACTGCTCCCTGCCACAATGTAGGGTAAGCACTTCTACTTTAAACATACATAAACTCACACCCCTGAAAGGAGCCCTGCCATAATTGATATTTAAAGCTCTAAGACATGAAGCTATTCTTCTTACCTTTTTTTTTGATGCATTAGGTTCAAAAAGGTAAAATCTATTTGTAGATATTGCAGTGTTGAGAATCTCCTCTGTAGGTCAGTTTTATTACTGCTAAATTTCCTTAGTATCAGTTTTCAGACAAAGCAGTTTCTAGAATATTTTACTTTCAAAGAAAAAGCCAAACCCTTGCATCCAGAATTTTGAGGACATGAGTCTGCATTCTCATCCAGAGGATAAAAGTTAAATTTAGCAAGTCTTTCCATTTTAGGTATAAAACATTGGAAGATGAACTGGGCCTTTGTGATGCACAGATTCCAGGTCTAAAGTTCACATTATTCCCTAGCTTCTCCTGCTCATGTGACAGAAAACAGATGACTAACTGGAGGTTTATTTATAAGAATGTGGTGTTGTTGTGAGTTTCGCTCAAGGAACGGAGTTTTTGGATAAGAGTCTGTGGAGGTCCAGCGCTGAGAGTGGAAGAGCAAATTAGCAGATGTTGAAGGTGCTTGGAATGAAATCTGTAGTGGAAAAAAAAAAAAAAAAAAGAAAAAGAAAAAGAAAAAAAGCAGGAAAGTCTTTAAAGCTAGACTTGAGAAAAAACTTTTGAAATCTAGTGGATAAGGCCAGACTGTCACCTGATGTTGTGGCACGTGCAGAGGGCAGTCTCGGAGTTAAGCCAGAATAATGTCAGCAGTTATGATAAGATGACTGAAATATAGCATGTGAAGGACTTGACTTCCTCAACTTAGTGATGAGAATAAATTCACCAGAAGGGAAAAGACCAATACACACACACACACAGACACACACAGAGCTGTAAAGTTGTTTTTATGTTTTATTCATACTTCTTTTATTTTAGGAAATGTAACTATCTGTGTTCTGAGGGTGACCTGGAAAAAGTGCTCAGTCTGCAAGTACCATGGTACTGTGGAAAAGTTCATATCTTTTTCCTGGTCCTTTTCCAGGTTTCTGTGGCCTTTCACTTTTGCATTCTCCCAGCCTCCCAATAAAAATAATGTTTCCAGGTTTTCATTCCTACAAAGTTTGTTTGCCCCCATTATTAAGGTTTTCTGAAATATTTTGATCCTGGATTAATCACTTATATTCTGTATTCATTAATTTCAATAATAAACAGCAGGAAGCAAAATGATAATGACCAAACAGTACAAAGTGTGTTTGAATGTTAGAGCAGCAGCTCAAGATCAAAGTTGCTGAGTCATGTTCCCTTTCCCACATACATTTAATGAGATGCCTGCTGACTGACACAAAACCAATATTAGATGTTTCTAAACTGGTCAATGACTTTATTCATATATCTAGCACCACCGATGGTTTAGTTTTACCAGTGTTGTAATTTCAATTCCTGCTTTCAGGCAAATCGCCGACTGTGCCAGACTTGGATGTGTCCCATCTGCACGTGCTGTTGTGCTGTGCCCTTCCCAGGCCAGCTGCAAGTCGAACTACTGATTATGAGAATAGCTGCTCATTAGTGTTTGTTGGCACATGGTCAGCCTGTTCTGATTAGCCTGTGATCCCCTGACCACTGCAGTCACCCATTACCTGCTTACAAGCAGCCAGCGAAATATATCATGGCTCTTTTTTTGATAATGACAGTGCCCTGTATCTGACTATTAGCTCACTCATAATGAGATCATGGCTGATTTAGACAAGCTTCCTTTTTTTATTTTTTATTTTTTTTAAATTTTTTAACCTTCAGCTCATGTAAGACTACACATCATCTGCTTGCCTTTGGCCTCTTATCACCATTTTTGACTACAGCAAATTGCTGAGTTGTGAGATGCTAACATATGTCACTCTCTATGTCCTTTATATATAAGCTTTAGCAGTTCCCTTTAAGAGCTGTGCCTTTGTGAGAACTTCTCTTAAAATTTCTCATTGTTTTTGCCTGATAAGCAAAGTATGATCTTCCTGGTTTGAACAGTTATTTAGCTTGCAATATTTCTCATTGAAATTAAAAGTACTAACAGAAATAGAGAAATAAAAATTAGAAAAAGAGATTTGTGCTGAAATTTTCAAAGGGAAGGCTGAATTTTTTCATGAGACCTATTGCCTTATCATTCCACTTGCAAGTCCATTTCAGAGACACTCTTTATTATTAAAGATCATTGGAAACTTTGTATTGCTGAACAAACTTGCAGTTCTCTCAGAGTCTAAATTTTCTTTGTATCAACATCCTCGATTTTTCCATCCCTCTTAAATTACTATGTGAAGAAAAATCCTGTGCGTAATCTCAATGCTTTCATTATCTGGCTCTCCTCCTACAGACATCGGATATTAAATCTCTCTCTTAGCATTGCCCCAATATTTGACATTTACCATTGCAGAATTTACTTTCAAAAGCTACATCTTTGTTGACTTTCCTTCTAGAACAAATATTTATTGTACAGCCATTATTGTACTTATATTTAGTCCTACCAACCTTTCCAACTACAGCAGCCAGATATTATTTTTCAAAAACCTTTTAACTTTACACTAATAAATAAGGATCTAGTGAGTTCAGTCTATCCCTGCTATTGGTGCAAGCCCTGAGAGCCCACATAGGTTTGATTAAAGTCCCTTTATAAACCATAAATGAGTTGCAGCTGTGCCTGACACCTCTCGGAAACTTGGCAAATTAGACCACCTCACATTTGACAAAGCTGCAGGTGGGAGATGACAGGTTTCGTTTGTGGTCTTCACATCAGTTCCCTCAAATTAATGTTCTGCATCAAAGCCAATCCTATTTTTAACTTCTGATGAAGAGAAGAAAGGAAAGGAAAAAGATGAATGCCTCTTGGATAGCAGAGTTACCTGGATAACCAATACACCCACAACATTAAATGTGATGCAGAACCACTGTAAACAATGCTTGTGTGTATACTGGAGCTTCTGCTTCCTGGAATATGTTGAAAGATGGGCTGCATCAAAAGCTTGATGGAATAGCAATATATCACACCCACAGAAAGAGACAATAAATCTTGTTTTGGGGTGTGATGAATGAGTCAAAATAAGCCAACATTAAGTTATGGGAGAGAGGACCCATCCATACATTCTGTCCCACCACTGGGCCAGACAGGTGCAGTAACTACCGGGTTTGATTTGAAATTTTGAACTTAAATTTCAAATTTTGAATTTATAAAAAAGGCTCATTTTTGTTCCAGACTTAGTTCTGTTTTATTTTCTAAAATAATACATTCAAACTCTGGATATTTGGAATTTTACTTTGTTCTATTTTAAATTCTACCTTAAGTGCTATAAGTTAAAGAACTTCATTTTAGCCACTTGTACACATTGTTTATATTTGCTCAGGATATATCCTTCTAAATTTGGCCTACAAAAAATAGTCTTCACTTAGATTCCTTGCTGCTTAGAAACTGAGATTCAGAATATAGTAGATTAAATTTATGTATTAAAACTTGAGAAGTTGTATAAAAAAATTTTGAGACACAGAAAACTTTGTTGAAAAATCAATACAGTCTTCAAATTCATTTAGTTCTAAAAATAACAACAGTCTGTTCAATGATTGTTCAGCAACATGTATGAATTTAAAGAGGAAGTTAAGAAATAATCACTACTGTACTTGGTAACAATTGTAGCCTCACTGACAGCTGTATATAAAACCTAAGAGATGAGTGCAAAAAATAATTTTCCTTTTGACACCTTCTGACACATAATCTATGGGATTATAATTTTTTTTTTTAAAACTTATTCCATCCACTTTTTGGTAAAAGACTGGCAATTTTCTTTGGACACAACTAAATGCACAAACAGAATAACAATTTATTCCAAACTTACTTATTAACCAACATAATGCCTAATAGTTTAGAGCATATTGTCATATCTCAATGTTAGTGGGCATTTCTAACCCTGCAAATTAAAGGAAGTAACAAAAAATAGTCAAATTTTCAGTGTTTGTTCAAATGTCAGCTCAGTCACTTGAGTCCATTGACTGGAATGGTTTGGTGCATCATGTAACAAAGGAAACCGGCACTGGTTTAAAAACATAATCTTTCAATTAAAATCATCTGGTTATCTTCACCCCTATTTGATGCTCTGTGCAGGCTAGAGTTGCATACCCTGAATTGCATCAGCCATTTATTTGTTCCCTTGGAACATTCCCCAGAGTATTATATTGTGGTTCTTTAACATTTGTTATTAATTTCTTTTTAAACAATCTGCCTTAATGTTGCATTTATCTGTCTTGTTGTGTACACTCCAACAGTCCCTTGTGAAGCATATTTCACAGAAAAGGACTGAAAAAATGGTAGAACAAGGATTCTTGGTAAACACATTAAAAGAAATGTATTGTTTTGCATTGACTTTGACTGGTATGGTTTTTTCTCTAGCTCTCCCTCTGGACCCTCCAACACACAGTAGCCCTGCTCCTTTTCCCTGACAGCAGAAAAACTTTGTAAATTTACTTCCTATGAGAGGAATTAGAGGAATTTCAAGAAACCTCCTAGCCAGGGACATTTTTCTGAAAGCATCAGTGTCTGAAGATAAGTTGCTTTAAATGCAACTTTTTCTTAGTGTTACACAAAGCTCAATATTTAATTAAATCACAGCTATGTGGACCTTTTTTATATTTTGAATTTTGCTGAAAGAGAAAAAAATGGGAAGAATAAATGAACTCTTCTCCCTTGGAACAGCAAGAGGAGCAAATGTCTCTTCCTTTACTAAGGTGTTCTATGTGCTGCTTCAGGCTGTTGCATCAAGTATTTACTGTTAAAGCAGGGCTGTGCAGAAAGGCCGAGGGAAAGAGGCAGGCAGCTTGTCTGGATTACGTTTCTGCTGAAATGTGAACTTGTGGCAAGAGAATCATAGAAGCCGGTGTATCCAAAAGATCCTAACATGTTGTCACTGCCTTTGAAAATACGATAACAAGTTGTGTGTGTAGCACAACCTGTCTTGTAAAAAACCCCAAACCCTTACTGGTACTGTCTTTGCATTTGGCATTGGTAGCAGCACCTCCTAGAACTCTGACTTTAATTTTTTTGTAATTGATGTAGCAAATGAAGTCCACTTAAAACCTATAAGTGTCCCCCAAAGTGTAAAACAGGGTAAGAGGAAAGTGTTCTTTCTTTCTCTTTTTCACCATGTCTAAGTTTAAACTGGGGGACCTGGGAGCACTTCTGTGCTGTCCTAAATTGTATGTTCTACTCCCTGTGTCAAGCAAGTCTGGATATTTGAGACAAGAGGTGCTGTGCAAGCCAAAACAAACTATGGTGGGCCATTTCCATGCCAAGGAGTATGAGAGTCTAATTGGCTTGTCACAAATCAAATCAGAAGCTGTCATCAAAGAAAGGAACTTCTCTAAACATAGTTTCTGATCATTTAACCACCAGTGACAACTAATTTGAGAGCAAATTAAAGGAGGAGGTGTATATAATTACAACACATGAGATCCTGTGACAAAAGGAAGTAGGAATGGACTGCAAATCCCAGTCTCTAACATGTCTGATTCAATTGTTTTGTTTTCCCACATTTGAAAAACACAATAGATCAGAACTGCAGCATCCTTCCCTCCACAGCTGAGCATTAGGAAGCTGTTACCTGCTGCTGCAGTTCTCGAGTTTAATGCAATCTGGCCTCACCAGCATACCTCATCCATCAGCTTCCAGTATTTTCCATGCCCCCAGTGAAGATGCAGATCCTGTTGTTAGTTCTGTCCTACTCACTATAGTCTATGAGAAAAATGAACTGAGAAATCTATTGAAAAAGCCATTCAGTAATGTTACTAATATGTGGCTGTTAGCAACCTGGGGACAATCTAAATCACTGCCATAAGGTATTAGAAGATTTCATATGGCTCTCTCTGTGCCATCTTGTCTCTTAGGAAAAAAAAAAAAAAAACAAAAACCAAAAAAAACCCCAAAAAACCCCCAAAAAACCCCAAAAAACAAAAAACAAAACGAAACAAAACAAAACAAAAAACCAAGTGCTATTAAGAATGTAGTGTAAAACTCTTTAAAGGTCTGACTTCAGGAAAACAAACAAGGCAAAATCCTCATGCACAATTATATCACTAGGATTCTGTCTGAAAGTGGCATTGTACATTTCCATAAGAGAATTAGGCATTCATTACCTTCATTGCACTCCATTCTGCTAATATGATTCATCATATATATTTAAAAATGAAGTAATTTAACTACTACTGGCCATAAACCATGCTTCTACTAAAGATGAAGCCATTTAACTACTGTTGGCCATAAACCATACTTCTAATTACTCACTTCACTAATGTTCATTTGTCATCTAATTTTTTGATTTTTCTGCATTAGACTATAACAAGTATAAAAAAAGAGACCTTTGTCTGATGCCAAAGGATATTTAGCTATGATCATTATAATCCATCAAATGTCCTAGTGAGTCAAAATGGAGTCTGCAATCCTCTTGACAATCATTATTGATTTGAAAATGGTAATATTTTGGGTAAGCTGCTGAGAAATATCATTCTCTTCATTGTGTAAATATGGGGAGTGATCAAATGCATGCCTCTGTATTCTCTCATAGCAAATGATGTAAAAGCAGGAAAAGATGTGACTGCAGCACACAGTTAACCCAGGGCAGATTATAACATGGGAACATATAACGCTGTATGAAACACTTATGCCCTATTAGAAAAAAATCAAGCTGATAGAAGCATTGTCCTAAATCAAATCTTAACCATCTTGCCCAACTACACCTCTGCCTGCAATGTGCTGTAAATGGGTAGGACATAATAAATCTTTCTATTGTACCAGACATATCAAGATGCAAATGTGCTTGGCTGAGTACTATTATCTTACAGCTGAGTCCATGACACGTCATGTCTCATTCTGCAGCAAGATTTTAAGCAAGCATATGCTAAATGGCTGAATACGAGTTCAGGTGGTGACAAATAGCCCCCTCCTTCCAAAGACATTTCCTGCAAGCTGCTGGTCACATACAATATTGCCATCTTTGTTATTTCTGCAGAAGAACAGGACAATGAGTGAGGACAAACATCATCTATAGCTGGAGTCTCTATCATGGATTGCTCCCTTTGCTGTTCAATTTTATTTTTGAAATAAAGAGATAAAATTGATTGGATCTCAGATAATAGCTACACTGTTTGTTTCCAACACATTATTCCAAATCAAATCTCTTAAATCTCACTACTTCCATGTGGCTACCTTTCTCCAGTCACTATTCTTGAGCCAAAGCTATTGCCATTTGATGTAATGTGTGATTTTTATTGGCAATGTGACAGGTTTTCTAGCTTTGTAAATTGATGTAAACCTCTGCAAATGCATATTATCAGATGCTGTCATTGCAGATACAGTATTAGGCATTGTTCTGAAGAGAATAGCAGAGTTAAAAAATGACAGGCAGAATTTGTAGTCACAGAAGTTGATGCCCTGCCATTGCCTTAATGCCCTCTTTTCAATCATTGCATACTTTTTCTCTTTAATTAGCAAGGCACAATTGTGAAAAGTTCACTGGAGACAAGAAGATGTTTTTAATGTTGCTTAGAATTGTAGAATGTCCTCACTTAGAACACAGGACGCTCACCAGGATGCTCATGTAGACATGCCAGTCAGCTGTTTCTCAGTAAGACAATGACCTTCATTGGCTGAGTTACTCTGATTTTTCCTGGTTTTGCCTCTCAGCCATACAACAAGCAGAGCTTTGTTTCTCAGAGACCATTAGTATTTAAAGCAGTGCTCTGGTGAATGTACTGGGCAGGACTCATGGCCATATATTAATTATGCAGATCTTTTTAGTGGAATACAATTGCCATAAATCCCCTTTCATTTCAGGTTTCTTAACAGCTGAGAATAACATTGACATCACGACTGCCTCAAAACTGGCCCTGTCACTTCTCTGTTTCTCCAGTGAGTCAGAGATGTTACAGACTTACATGTAAAAAGGACTGACATACATATAGGCAGTGCAATATACCAGGCAAACTGGGAATGCAGGGCGTTTGTTGGAAAAGCTGAGTCATATCTGAGCTTACAGCAATAGAAAGGGGCAAAATTACAATGTCTGTGTGGCTAGACTGTAATTGAAAAGGGAAAGGTATTGCCAAACACATCTAGAGCAAATTCAAGAAGCATTTGACTGATAAGAATTGAGCATGTGTAATGTTATTTTTATGATAAACATTCTGGCCAAACAAGCATTTGGCAGTTTTCCTCTGAGGTGGTTTTTTAATGTTGTTGTTGGCCTCTGTTTCATTAGTCTAAAACATGCTGGTAGTTTTGTAAAAAAAGCAATATCTGTAAATTACTCTTGTATCATAGTTGTCAGGGTGATAAATGAAGAAAGATTAATTAAATGTATATTCAAACGAGTTCTACTGACTGGAGAGGTTTTTATAGGCTGGGATTTCACTGAGATTTGGGAGTGGTGTCGTGGTGAGAGGAAACTTTTGTCTGAAAACTTCTAAAGTTAAAGTGTCTGGAAATAGATGTGGGAAGGCACTGGAGTATTGTGGATTTAAATGCAGCATCTGGGTGCCCCTTTGTGGGCTGTGGTGTTATTGCACTGCTGAGGGCTCCTCCAAGGTACCTGCAGGATTTCATTACCTTTGATTAGTGCTATCTGTCTGATGTTTATACACTTTGCAAACACATGTCATTTTAAAATTACAATTTTACCACTTCAGTATCTTTGCTGTTTCATTATGTGGTATAAAGTATGCACCTGATATTCCAGCACAACACAGTACCATATTAAATTATAAAGCAAATTAATGTTATAAATCATTTATTAACCACATTTGTGGCAAAGCACAGACACAAAAGTAGAGATATTACCATGAATATGAGGAAACACAAGTAGAGACTAGAGTAGCAAGAAAAGTTAACAACAGACATAAGAGAAGTAATCTTTTATATAGAAAACCACCCTGAAAGTTTTTAAAAAATCTCTTTAATCTCAAGTATGTGCTTTAGAATGTGAAGAAAATGAGCAGTGGTTTGCAGAGGGAGAATCACAAGTTCCATCTCTGCAACTACAAAGTATTCTATGTCTCAGTGGTGAAGTCTAGGGTGAATTTTGCAGGGAATGTACCCCTTTTTGGATGAAGTGTTCTGATAATATAGAGAATCTGTACCACTATTATTATTTAAAAAATATCTCCAAGTATTAAATGAAAAATCAACAACAGTGGCTCTTAGCCTCTGCTTTTTTCCAGTATCTGTCATGGGACTGGAATGCCATGCATTCCTCTGGCCCACAGCTCTGGCTGTTCCTACATTGTGTGCCATGGCTGTTCCCACAGGATGTTTCAGTATATTTCACTCTTGTCTGAGACAAACAGACATCAAAATAGTTGAATCTCCAATGAGACAGGTCACCTAACTTCTTCCCAGGCTTTGTCCTTTTCTCCATCCTATGTGCACACCAACTTTGTAGCTGTCACGTGTCATTACCTACCAATTAGTTTCTCCTCTTTATGTTTGTTTTTTTTTTCCTTTTCTTACAGAGATCATATCATGGAGATCAGTTGGAAATTATGTAAGACACCAATAAAAAGCTGAATATCAAGCCAATGAAAAAGAGTTAAATATCCCAGTAACAAGTCCAGGAAATCTCTTTACATCATGACAGAGCTCTGGTGCTAGACAGCAGATGCTTCATCCTTAAAACTCCACTTACCTTCATAGTTTGATCAGCATGCACAGGAGGCAATCTCCTTCCTTATTGTATTAAATGATTGGTCAATAAGTGATACATGGAAGCAGTTGCAGAAATGGACACCAGAATCTAGGACTGACTACCCTAGCTGAGTGCTGACAGAGTACTTAGAATCACAGAACCACAGAACTGTTGAGGTTGGAAAAGTCCTTTACAATCATTAGGTACAAACATGAGCCAGGTCCACTACCAAGCCACATCCCTCAGTGCTACATCCTACATGTCTTTTAAACACCTCCAGGAATGGTGACTCCACCACTTCCCTGGGCAGCCTGTTCAAGTGCTTGACAACCTCCTTGGCTCCATCTTTCTTTTTCTCCTATTTGGTGTTTATTAAACCACTTTTCCTAAGTCAGTATTGTTGAGCTGCAGAATCATATTATCCCTTTCTGCCTGTCTTTTCTCACTACAATCCTATTTTTTTTTTCTGACAAATGAGACATCTTTAACTGGAGAAGTGCAAATAATAACAATCCAAATTCTGGATTTAAAGGTCTAGAGAAAAAAATCAACATTGTCTAATAGCAAGTTACCTGGCATACAGGGCTCCTAAAACTACTTTCCTGCCTGCCTGCAGTAAACAAGGATGACTGCAGAAGTTTGGAGATTTGAGCCACTGAGATTGTACCACAACTTTATCACAGTGTTCTCTGGATGTTGAAAGAAACCTGGGCTGGCTGGTCCTTGGCCTTGCTCTGAGCCTCCCTCTGTTGGATTAACTCCACTGCCTGCTTTATTTCTTCCACTTAACTTTTTCTAGCAACAACAGCAATTCTTGCCACTCCCCCCAGGTCTTTAAAAGAAGTGTTGCCTTTTGACTTGGTTCCCATTTAAAATGTTGCTGCAACAATAGCAGTGAGAATATCTTGTTTTTAATGGAAATGGTATTTCTGTGGACAATGGTGTTTTTCCTATAGTTCATGGCTGAGAGTATAAATGAAATTTTCAAGTTTTCTATGTATTGTGTAAAATGATTCAGAGCCTTGTTTATCCTTTTTTCCACTGAAACAAATATAACTGAAAGAACAAAGGTTCAAAGTCAATGAGTTCCTCTTGCACAAAACTCCAACAGCATAGCTGTGTACTTACCTTTATAGAGAGCACAGTCAATGGAATCAGATAAAGTGGTCCATCATAAACCAGATTCTCAAAATCACTACGTCCTGGACACAATGTCCACAAGATATAACATCTCGAGAGCAATGTGTTTGCCTTCAGTACAGAATAAAACTTTTTTCACAATTGTTATTGTAATATATCTGAAACTTTTTTTAAAAAATAAAGAGAATTATTGTCTGGAAGTTAATCCACCTTGGACATGAAGGAGTTAGAACACATGTAAAGAAATTAAATCTTAGACAGATTACTAAATCTATGCTCGTCTTTAGTTCTCCATTTATAAAATGGAGATTACCTTTATCCTTTATAAAATGGGGATTACATTTTCTGACCTAGTAACAGTGACAGTATTCTATATTGATGAAATTATGAAGAATAAAAATTGAAAATAAAATTTAGTTGTGTAACCTTAATTCTGCCTTTATACATAGTATTTAAAGCTTGAGGATTGTGGCAGTGAGGTTCAACAAGGCCAAATGCACCTGAGTTAGGACAACCTCTGTTGCAGTGTGCTCTGGCCAGTTTCGGTCTGTCTCATGGCCAGGCTCTGCTATGTCCTCTCCCCACCCCCTCCGTATCGGTTCTCCACCCCACGGAGGGCTCTGTATTGTGTAATCCTACACAAAGCCCACCAGATTCAAACCCCACAGTGCTCCCCTATTGAATGTTGTACCCTCCCCTCGCCCCTTCATGTCTGTATATATGTAACTGTAACCTCCCGTGCCAGGGCTTCCCCGGCATGTCCCTGGTGCCAAATAAACCATCTGGGAAGCCCCTCCACCTTGTCACTCCTTCTTTGGCGTGCCTGAACCATCGGTGGACTAGGTGAACCCCTACAGGAACTTTACCAGCCTACCCGTGCCTTGGGGCAGCCTGGACAGCCCCTGAAGCCGTGGATGGACGCTTGGTGCCCCCCCGGAATGCACCGCAGCAAACCTCTGGTATCAATACAGGCTGGGAGACAAAGGGTATTGAGAGTGGCCCTGAGAAGGAATTGAGGGTGCTGGTGGATGAAATACTGGACATGAACTGGCAATGTGCACTTACACCTCAGAAAGCCAACTGTATCCTGGGCGGCATCACCAGCAGTGTGGGCAGGAAGTCAAGGAAGGGGATTCTGCCCCTCTGCTCTGATAAGATTCCACCTGGAGTTCTGCATCCAGCTCTGGGATGCTCAGAACACGAAGGACACAGACCCAGTGCAGCAGGTTCAGAGGAAGGCCATAAAAATGGGGAGAGGGATGGAACACCTCTCCTAAGAGGAAAGGCTGAGAGAGTTGGGATTGCTCAGCCTGGAGGATTTGGGGAGACCTTATTGCGTTTCAGTATTTAAAGGGGGCTTAAAAGACAGATGAGGACAGACTTTTTGGCAGGGCCTGTTGTTACAGGACAAGGGGTAATGGTTTTAAATGAAGGGAGGATAGATTTAGACTAGAAAAAAGGGAGAAATTTTTTACAGTGCAGGTGGTGAGATACTGGAACAGGTTGTCCAAAGAAGTGGTAGATGCCCAATCCCTGGAAACATTCAAGGTCAGGTTGGATGGGGCTCTGAAAAACCTGGTCTAGTTGAAGATGTCCCTAAGTATTGCAGTGGAGTTGGACAGGATGGCCTTTAGAGGTTCCTTTCAACCCAAACCATTCTGCAATTTTACGACTTTAGCGATTGTCCACAGCTTTTATTTAAGCAAATGTTTGAAGGCATATATTGCATCTAGATTCTTGGGTAGAACTTAAAACTTCTGAGACCATGCCTGTGTTTTATGTCTAACATAGGCATTACCTCACAGAAATGTTACATACAGACTCTCAGGCAGGAACCCACGCTCAGCCTAATGGAATACAAACATTTGAATGCCTTACTCAGCTGCCTCTGCAGGAGATCTAGACCTCTTAATTTACTATCTGTCTCCCTCTTCACAAGAAGATCCAGTTTAATTGCCTTCTAGCAGTTCAGGAAACTGTGCAGAAATATCTGGCATCTTCACTCTCTTGGGAGAAAATATAACTAACTCTTACCGAAAGCATGTTTGATAGCATGGGGTGTGCCAGTGTCACATTGTCTTGACATAACTGTCCCAAAGCCAAATCAGTCACCCAGGAACTGAGACCATTATACACAGCCACAGGGACTGAGCTCAGACTGTAAAAGTAGGATCTAGTCATCGATTATCCTGGTCAGAGCGATCCCACACACATGTTGAGGGAGATGCAAGGTTTCAAACAATGTATACGTTCTATCAGAGTTTTGCTGGGTTTATTAAACTCTCCCCTCAGGGCAGGGACTGGAAGCCTTTCCTTCCCAGTTCTTGTCAGGCCTTTTGCTCTCACCCTGACTGTTGCCCACCTGGCTGCACAGGGGCTGATCTTCAGCAGCAGAAAGGGAGGTATTTTGTGCTCAGGGCACTCCATGGTGCTCAGGGCACTCCTCTGGGATTGGGATAGAAAGGGTCACTTCCTCAGGTTAGTAACAATCGAAGAAGACCTAGATGACCTGGCACATATGTGAAAGCTGAGCAAGGCTGTCACTTCACCAGATGAAGAAAATTGTAGTCTTGACTCTTTCTATGTCTTTGGATGTTTCCAGGGAACTTAAGCAGAACAGCAACAGCTCTCTTTCTAACCAGCACCGTGCTAGAGCTCTCATCTTCACAGAGCAGATAATTCAGGACAGTCATGGGTGACTGAGGTGGCAGGAACTGAGGGTTCTGAGATTGCAGGGAGCTTTAAGCAAAGCAGGGAAATAGCTAACAAGTAGAGACCTATATGGTTAGTCATAGCAAGAAAGCTGCTTTATCACTCTAGGTCAAGTCCTAATTTGAGAATATTCTTCTGCATTGTTTTGTGAAGTCATGATGCATTTAAAATTTATTTCTTATATCTTTTTTCATAAACAGCACTTTCTGGCCACTAAAATGACAACTAATTAAACTGTTGATTTTCTTACTTCATGCAATAAAATGAAACGATAAGAGTAATAATAATAAAAAATAGAGCTTTTGAGGGTACATTCCCAGCTAAAATCTGCTCTTATACTGGCACGATTGAATTAGCTGAAGGTGTGGTGGGGAATCGAGCCCAGCTCATATGAAAACTGAACATAAATTCTAGTTTGAAAATATGCAAAAAGGTTGTTTTTGTGGTTTGGTTTTGGGTTTTGGTTTTGATTTCGAGGTTTTTTTGCTAGCAAATTCCCAAAATGATTAAAACTTAATCATGAGGAGCTGAGTAAAAGACTGAAGGACAATTGCAGCTGAGCTGTTTATCTGCTTTGATAGAATTCATTTCCTCAGCCCTTATTTGACAGAAAACCAGATGTACCTCTGTCATTCCTCTGACCTCTGTGCCGAGATGAACAGCTAGGCTGATGCATTTATTGATCAGAGAAAGAAGCAGTCCATGGGAAATAAGCTATAGATGCCTTGCTGTGAAGTTGAAGATTTAACATCTGTCCCATGCAGATGGTAATTAATCTTGAATATGTAATGCCCACCATTGGTTGGTTGACAACATTACTTTCTTAATCTGGGAGCATGGGTAAACAAATGTATTGGATTGCTCTGTGGGTAACATTTTATTAATGTGTTATAATTGCATATGTAGCCCATAAATCAGATAGATTTCTCATCTACATTGCTAATTGTGTTTATTATTGGAAATGCTTCTCATGTTGCTTGGTATTTACTAACTGGTTGATTTCCCACTGTTGTAAACCCACACCCTTATAGGAATTGAAATCTTTACTGCTGCAAATATTTTAGGAACTATTAAATATTCTTCCAATCTAATTGCTTGGCAGATAGATTATATAAAGATAGCTTGAGTATTAATTTTGATTTAATTTTATAACATCTACAATTATGAAATTTTTATTGTCTAGATAATATATGGATGATGAAACATTAATTGGTTGGTTTTATATCCCATTCTGCCCTGTTACTGCTTTACTTTTTGTACCTCTACACTTCAACTTTTCATTCCAAAACTGAATGAGTCCCCTTCCCCATAGCTTTCTCTAAGGATTTATTCAGTAGTTTTCTGCAGATAAATTTATCTCCTTGGCAGGATCCTACCAATTCTAAATCTTAATTTCTCAGTTGTTCCCGTACATGTAGTTTACTGTAACTAGAACAGCTACTAGTGTAAGAAATGTTGGATTTGCTGAAATTAAGCTCATAGTCTGCAGCAAAATATCTTCCAGAATCGGATTCTTGCAGTCACTGGATCTGTGGCCCAAAAAATAACTTGTAGGAGGGGAATTTTAGAAACATCACTTGAAACTGGTTAGACTCAAAGGTTTCAAGATACAACCATCTAATATGATTTAGGAATATAAGGATTCATGTGTCTATTTAGAACCCAATGTTAAATTGATAACTACATCTCTGATGTATGTCATTAGCCTAGGGGAACTGGATAGTTTGTGCCAAATAAATGCTTAGAGTCATGACAGCACATCATGGAATTTGAATTCAATCACAGCTCTCACATTCTAGTGTAGGATGATTAACATTGTGGTGTAAGGGGAAGAAAAAACTTTCCTCCTTGAGTTGTGTAGGCAGTGTTTCTCACCACTCTTTTCTCCTCCGTACTGGCACAGGGTGGGCTTTATCTCATATTTCTGCCTGTGCCACAAACAGCATCAAAACCCAATCCAGCAACAATAATTAATTTCATCTTGGCCTGTGAACGGACATCAGCAGATGTCTGCAGCTTTTGATTTTCAGTCGTCAGTTAAAACCCCTTGAAGTCGATGGGAAGACTGACATTTACTTTAATGGGCTCCGAATCCAGCTTTTAGTCACTCATCAGTGAGGGGTTGATTTAAACTGGCCGCTTGTTAATCGAAGAGCTTTCATTTGCTGCACTACTTTGAATGAAGCTATTCCCTGAAACAATTACTCCTCATTTTCCTAGAGGAATGTGTGGGTTGTAGAGGCTGGAGTTACATCTTGTCTAACACAGAATTTGCAATGCCTCCACATTTGTATTATTCTGACTTTGAAGGGTAAGTTATTGATAGAAATTAGGAGTTGATGGCTTTTGCTGTGGGTATTTCCAAACATAAAGACTGTACTTAGATGGTTTTGAAATATTCTGAATTGAGTCATCAATCTTTTGAGTGAATCTTGAAGTAAAGTTTGCTCTGGATTCTAACAGTCTACAACTTCTAAAATTTATATTCCAGCTGTACAAATCATCATTAAGTGTGTCTGTAAGTTTCCTAGACTACATGATTTTTTTTGTAGAGTAGACAAAATATCAGGATGAACTGTGAAATGAAATCAGCCCCATTATGCAATGTTCTCTAGTCTTGCATTTCAACTGATTTCTAGAGTTTGTGGAAAGAGAAGATGTCACTACATAATTCTGATAACATAAAATTAGGGAATCAAAATCTAATAACCAAAATACAGAGAAGAAAAAATGTTTCTACAGCTACTAAATTGCTATAGCAGCATAAATATCACTGGAATTGTAGAATTACTCTTCTGCTGAGAAGCTAAAATTCCCCACTGGACATTTTGGTTCCATTATTTTCATAACAAAATTACTCCCATCTTTTGGTTTTGACTACTCCTTATGTTGTCATTTCTTGTTAAAATTTATTGCATGTAGACTAAAGCGTTTTTCTTTCCACCAATTGCCTAATTGCCTGACTATTCCTATTGAAAAAAGCTGCACACATGCATCTATGAAGCAAAGGAAGGAAGGAAGCAAATCCTTCTAATTTTCATGATTGTATTGGACTTAATTTTTTAAAATTGATACCTCTGAGCACTTCTGGTAATAAAACTCAACAATGAAAATGTCTAAAAAGGGTAGGCATGAAAAGAGGTGTGAATAAGGCCAAAAATAATTGGCTCCAATGTTAGAATGAATGCTTGACAATGAATGTTAAATTCTTTTGCAGAAGTTAAGATTTACTGTGGACAATTTATTGTGGAAAATGTAGCATCTTTAAAATCCAAAACATTACTTGCTCATGGCAAATTCTTTCTGTGTCCATATCTTCATAACTATTGTACATTTGAAAAAAAAAAACCATTTGAATTCATAATTTTTATTCCTGACCATGAGAATTGGATTGTCAGTAAATATCCAGAATATTACATTCATTATTTCAGTATTTCAATCTCAACTAACTGTATGTCCCTGTGTCTTTTCCTTATTAATATCTGTTGCTTATTGTAGTTAATTTAGAAACAAGATCCTTAGGGTAGGAACCTGTCTGTCTTTGTCTGTAAAGTGCTGTGAAGCTTTTGGAATAATGTGTTGTCTTTCACAGTAGTTGACCTTTGATATCTCAGATGAAGGTCAAAATCTCCCATAATATGGCAATGTCTGGGATCCTAGAGCTGACAATTACTATTTCAGAGGTCATTCCTCTCCAGCATCACACTAAATTAGCACATGAACAAGCAGATAATTTGGACAAATTTTAACTTCCTCATCTCTGTCCATATACAAACTATGATGACAGCTCTGCAAACTAGTGCCGTTTTTCACTATGTGCAGAAACATATGATTCCTTACCCAAAATATATCTCAGAAATCCCACAGTTTTGTTTACAGGTTTTTCATATGATATAGAGGGAAGGATCAGAGGGACTGAGAAGAGCATGCTTTGGGGTATTAATTAAAGGATAGAGAAAGTCACGTTGCTTTTTCCTCCTGGCTCTTTGGTGTGTGTTTTCCAGTTTTAGAAAGCTAAAGTGCTCTGAGCTCCAGCTAACCTGACATATTGGCCTGGGTGTCAACACTAGGTTCATATCCAGACTTTCTACCCAGGAACACAGTTGAGCTTGTAGAACACTGTCAGACACTGCTTTCACCTGAGCTCCAGAGCACTTTTTAGCATTAACCCTTCTGGAGGCGGCTCAACCATGAGATATTATACCACCTGCCCCACTGGAGTCACCAACGCAGCCCACCTTCTCTATGTGGATTAATGAGGATGTAAAATGGAATGATTTCTCCCCTCAGGACAGCTAGCCTGAGGGGGAGGGGGAAGGTGAGGCTGGGGAATCCCCTATCTCCCCTGATTTTCCTGCCTTTTGAGTTGCCTGTCAAATTTCTGTTCCACCCCTTTGCCCTCAGGTTCATTATAATATTCATGAAGTTATTTTAATATGCGTATATGTCTGGAAAGTTCTGTTACCCTGTTCTGCTCATTGGTTAATGCAAATATGTTCCCTCCCTGTTCAAATGTTATTGGGCATCTGTCATCCCTTGTCATTTCCTGATTGGTTTGAACCCTGGATCCTCCCCTTGTTCCACCCCTTATACCCAGTTTAAAAGCCCCCCGGACACCCATGATTTTCGTTCTTTTGTAGCCCTTGCAAGGTGCGCTGTTGTCAGTTCCTGCGGCTATAATAAACTTGGGTGTTTGCTACAAAAGAGTCCCTCCGCTTCTTTGTCCTTGCTGCGCTACTTTCTATCTGGCTGCTACTGCACACTGTGCCTGGGTGCTGGCAGCTTCGAGAGGAGAGACAGACAGGGACCTGCAGAGCTCGCAGGCTGTCTGAATCCTGCCAAGCGCTTGGAATTGTTGCCCTGCTGGCCATTGGGCAGGTCAAACGGCCGCAGCGACAAACCCTGGCAGTCTTTCCAGAGTCTAGACAACTAGAAACTAGTCTTCAAGCAAATGCTAACATTTGCACAACAGAGATCCTTGAAGTACGAAGTGAAGTCAGACTGAAGAACAGTGGTGTGGCTGTCTGGGGCAAGGATAGTGGTGCTCAGCGCTGTTCCTGAAGCCCAACTATTCCATCTAGAAGCATACAAAATACGGTTTTTGAAGTCCCACTATTCCATCTAGAAGTATATAAGAGATGGTTATTTACTACCATGAGAAGATGGCACCTGTGGAAATTGCAATAAGAAAACCCCCCAAACAAATACCACCCTACCCCACCCCTCTCTCTCGCACACCGCCATAC